>PVIC010031159.1:0-21501 GCA_004025085.1 Thryonomys swinderianus | reverse complement strand
AAAAAAAAAAAAAAAAAAAAAAAAAAAAACTTACAAAAAAACATTTGTGGGCTGGGGATTTAGCTCAAGTGGTACGCCTGCCTTGGAACCACAAGGACTGGAGTTCAATACCCAGTACTGCAAAAAAAAAAAAAGAAAAGAAAAAGAAAAACATTTGCAATCACATTAGGCCCTAGTATCTAGAACATATAAAGAACTTTTATAACTCAATAATAAAAATATGATGCACTTTTTAAACAGAACACAAGAAAAGATGTTATTTTTACAGAACAGGAGAGCAAAACCATAATGATACCACATGACATCCATTGGAATGGATAAAATAACAAAGAGAGACAACATCAAATGTTGACAAGAATAGAGAGAAATTGAATCCCTCCTATGTTGCAGGTGAGAATGCAAAATGGTACTAGCTCTTCAGAAAACAGTCTGGTACTTCCTCAAAAGGTTAAAACTCATTTAAAAAAAAAGATATGACCATTCCTATGTCTACATACAAAAGAATTGAAAACATAGTCAAATTAAAACTTCTATACATATGTACATGGCAGCATCCTCCCTAATAGCCAAAATAGCAGAAGCAACCTAAATGCACATGAATGGTAGTAAACTCAATGTGATATACCCATAAATCCTTTTATAAGAATGATGTACAAGAGGCCAGGGATTTATCTCAGTGGTTCCAGCATCTGCCTTGCAAGCGCAAGGTCCTGAGTTTGATCCCCAGTACCACATACCACAATGCCAGGTATGGTGGCCCACACCTGTAATCCCAGCACTCAGGAGGCAGAGGCAGGAGGATTGCTGTGAGTTCAAGGCTAGCCTGGGCTACATACTGAGCTCAGGGTCAGCCTGAACTACTAAGCAAGACCCAGTCTCAAGAAGAAAAATATACGAATAGATGACCTTTTAAAAAAGACTTGCTAAGTAAAAGAAACACACATCATGTACAGAAAGAGTTCATTTATATGAAACATTTAGAGATAGTCTAAGGAGATAGGAAGTACTCTAGTGAATGCCAAAAGCCCAGAGAAGGGAACAGGGTGTAACAGCTGATGAATAATAAGGTTTCTTCTTGATGTGATAAAATGTTCTAAAATCAGATAACAGTAACATTTATACACTCCAAATAAATTAAAAACCAGAGCTATCCAAAAAGGAAAAAAAAGCACTTACCAAGAAGCACCTAAAATAAATAACAAATGGAAAACTCAATCAACTGACCTACTAGAAAAGTTTACAGAAAGTACCCTGACAATTGACTTTTGTCTTCCTTAAAGATCATCATGCATGGTCTATATGTCAATAGTTCTCACTCCCTTTGTACTAAATATTCAGCTCAAAATGTTGGGTTAACCAGGAATGTAATTCCTATAATCACAACACTTGGGAAGCTTAAGGAAGGAGGATCACAGTAAGTCTGAGATCACCATGGGCAACATAGTGAGTTCAAGGCCAGCCTGAACTACATAGCAATACCCTGTATCCAATACATACACATACGTACCTGTACGTAGTTATTCGTGTATTCAACACCAAATTATGAAACACTTGAACACACTGTGATCTTAAAGAGGAGAAGCTAATATTTCTGGACTTTTTCAAAGACCAATTTGAAAGGTAAGACTACATCAAGCTCTATAGGGTTTTGTTATATTTTTATCACTACCAGTATGTTCTAGAAAATAATTGAGTTGTGTTTTTTTGGGGGGGGGGTTGTTTTTTGTTTTTGAGACAGGGTCTCACTTTGTAGCCCAGACAAGCCTTGAACTCAGCAATCCTCCTGCCTCAGCCTCCCAAGTGCTGGGATTACAGGCATGAGACACCAGGCCCAGCACTGTGGTATGTGGTACTGATTGCTGGTGGGCATGAGTCACCAGGCCTACACTGTTGTATGCGGTTACCAGGGATCGAACCAGGGACCTTGCGCTTGCTAGGCAGGCACCGGAACCACTGAGCTATATCTCCACAGCCCTTGAATTTTTAATTATATAGTTTCTTAAAATTCTTACTGCAGGGCCAGAGGGTTAGCTCAGTGGTTCCGGCGCCTGCCTCGTAAGCGCAAGGTCCTGAGTTCGATCCCCGGGAACCACATATAACGCTGGGCGTGGAGACACACCCACCAACAATCAACACCACATACCACAATGCCGGACGTGGTGGCTCACGCCTGTAATCCCAGCACTTGGGAGGCAGAGACAGGAGGATTGCTGAGTTCGCGGTGGCTTGCCTGGGCACCATAGTGAGCTCAGGGCCAGCCTGAACTACAAAGTGAGACCCTGTCTCAAAAAGCAAAAAAAAAAATTCTTACTGCAGATCAATACAGTAACATTAAGGTATACTAGTCCACTCATTAAAGTTTCCTAGTTAAAACTTCCATTTTAAAGTAAAAATTTGAAGACATTTCTATGTACAGTACTCTTTCTCATAACTCCATAAACATTTTCAGATTAGAAAGCTGCCTCTCTAAACAAGACTTTAACTAAATATTGATCACATAAATTACAAACAACATAAGCATCAATCAACAAAGTGGTCAAAAAATAATAGTTCACATATACAGAATACAGTCATAAAAATGGAAAATAGTGTTTTCTGGCAAAAGGTGAGCAAAGAGATTTTTGCCATATCTTCAACAATAAATACACACAAATGGTATTACTGACAGAAGAGCTATAAATGTGAATGGCACAGATATTCTAGAAGAATACAAATACAACTGCTAGACTTAAAGAAATGGAAAACTGCCCAGTTTATATTGTGAAATGTTTAGAAGTACAGTTTACTAAAAATTACATGGAAAAAGACCACATCCTGAGGGAGGTGTGTATGTTTATTATCAAATATATACATATTCAGAGAAACGAAGACCACACCATTCATGATCTTTTTGTTTTTGTAACACTAGGGACTGATCTCAAGGCCTTCACATCGATATACTGTCAAGCTTTTTTTTTTAATTTTGAAAGTTTTCTTTTTCATCATTAAGTTTATTGGTACAACTTAAGATATACAGTAACATTAAAGTATACTAAATTCATTCTCCATTCATATACTGTAACATTAAGGTATACTTCTTTCATTCTCAATTCATTTTTTTGTCTTGTTTTGTTTTTTGAGACAACAGGTCTCACTTCTGTAGTTTAGGCTAGCACTGAGCACACTGTGTAGCCTAGGCAATCCTTGAACTCAGCAACCCTCCTGCCTCTGCCTCCTGAGTGCGCTGGGTTTACAGCCATGAGCCACCACACCTGGCACTGGGGTCTATGGTACTGATTGCTGGTGGGTGTGAGTCACCACGCCCAGTATTGCAGTATATGGTTACTGGGGATGGAACTCAAAACCTTGCACTTGCTAGGCAGGAGCCAGAACCACTGAGCTAAATCTCCAGCCCTTGATTCACATTTTTTTCTCCCATCCCCCTTTCTTCCCTTTTACCTTTCCTCTCCTTCTTATTATTTATATGGCCTCTATTTTAACTACTTTTTTCTTTCTTATGATATTAGGGCTCAAACTCAGGGTCTCAGTAGCACTAAGCAAGCACTCTATCACTGACCTATAGCCAATCTTCTTTTTGCTCATCTTTGTTCTCTAACTTTTCTTAAATTTTTTTTTTTGAGGCAGGGTCTCACTTTGTAGTTCAGGCTGGCCTTGAGCTCACTATGTAGCCCAGGCAAGCCTCGAACTCAGCAATCCTCCTGTCTCTGCCCCCCGAGTGCTGGGATTACAGGCGTGAGCCACCACTCCTGGCACTGTGGTATGTGATACTGATTGCTGGTGGGCATGAGTCTCCACGCCTGGCACTGTATGTGGTTTCCGGGGATCGAACTCAGGACCTTGCGCTTGCGAGGCAGGCACCAGAACCACTGAGCTAATCCTCCGGTCCTCTTAAATTTTATTTTTATAAGAAAAAATAAGATCTGCTTTCACTTGGTTTTTATTTTGAAGGCTTTAAGTCCATAATCATACTGATTTTTCCTAATAAACTTTCTATAACAATTCATGACAGATATAAATAAAATTCTACCTGCCTGCTAAATTAAACCAGCTTAATCCTTGTTCTTTTTTATTTTTAATCCTTGCTCTAAAAACTAAGATGTTCTATAATTTTCATGCATAACTTTCACATTTGTTCATTTATTTTTAAGGATATTGAATACATACTTCGCTGAAGATTTTTTTATACTTGTTTATGTAATTACTCCTCATAGCAATCACCTAATAGTTTATCAAAACACAAAAACATCTTTTTTTTTTTTTTTGAGACAGGGTCTCACTTTGTAGTTCGAGCTGGCCCTGAGCTCACTATGTAGTCCAGGCAAGCCTCCAACTCAGCAATCCTCCTGTCTCTGCCTCCCGAGTGCTGGGATGACAGGCGTGAGCCACCACGCCCGGCACTGTGGTATGCGGTATTGATTGTTGGTGGGCGTGAGTCTCCACGCCCAGCATTGTATGTGGTTACCGGGGATAGAACTCGGGACCTTGCGCTTGCAAGGCAGGCGCCGGAACCACTGAGCTAACCCTCGGGCCCACAATAACATCTTTAAAACAGACTCTCACTAAATTGGCTGGCCTAGATCTCTCAATCCTACTGCAGCAGCCTCCCAAATTAAATACTAGGATTAGACATGCCCTACCACACTCATCTTCAAAATATAAATTTTGCACAGGTGGTTTAACAACTAAAATCTTAGTGATATTTAGTAGACCAAAAAAATTTCTTTACACTACAAATTGCTTTTGATTTGTATGTGTTTTTACTGGGAATGAAAAAACACTTGTCTGAAAAGGGAAAATACAAGTAATTCATTAAGAAAGAATAAACTTGGGATCGGGTTTGGCTCAGTGGTTCCAGCATCTGCTTTGCAAGAGCAAGGTTCTGAGTTCAATCCCTGGTACCACATACCACAACCTCAGGCATCGTGCTCACACTGTAATCCCAGCACTCAGGAGGCAGACGCAGAAGGATTGCTGAGTTCAAGGCTTGCCTGGGCTACATAGTGAGCTCAGGGCCACCCTGAACTACAAAGCGAGACCCTGTTTCAATAACAACAACAAAAAAAAGTAGCACAATCTAATATTTAGTTTCTGTCAAGAATCTAATACAGGGCTAGGGATTTAGCTCAAGTGGTACTGCGCCTACCCTGGAAGCACAAAGATCCGAGTTCAATCCCTGGTACCACAAAAAACAAAAGCAAAAACAAAAACAAAAATCTAGAACAAGGCCAGGAATTTAGCTCCATAGTTCCCGCATCTGCCATGCAAGCGCAAGGTCCCAAATCCAATCCCCAGTAGAAAACCAGGCGTGGTGGCTCAAACCTGTAATCCCAGCACTCGGGAGGCAGAGGCAGAAGGATTGCTGTGAGTTCAAGGCTTGCCTGGGCTACATAGTGAGCTCAGCATCAGCCTGAACCACAAAACAAGACCCTGTCTCAAAAAGAAATCTAGTACATCCATATTAGCCATACATTGTAGTTAGGAATGTAAAATCCAGCAACAACTTGGGAAACACTGTGTCTGTTCTTTAAATATTTAGATATGGAATTAGTATATGATTCAGCAAGTACAGTTCTTAGGCATATATTCAAAATCCATGAAAACTTACAATAAACAAACACATATATTTACTACAGCTTTACTTACAACAGCCAAAAAGTGGAAGGGCACAAATGTTCATTAAGCTGGGCATGGTAATGCAGGCAGACCTACAATCCCAGCACTCAGGAGGCTGAGGCAAGAAAATCACCACAAATTGAAGGCCAGCCTGAACTACATAGAACTCTTGTCTCCAAAACCCAAATGTAAGAGAAGTAGGGAGGTTGAAAGGAGTGCACAAGAGAATGGGAAAAGAATAAGAATCAAGATGTATCATGTACAGATGCAACTCTCAATAAGGAATGTGGTAAGTTTTACCTAAAATGTCCCAACAAACTCAATTTTAAAAAAGGTTCATTAATAGATAAATGAATAAACACAATGTGGCATATCCATGTAATGGAACATTATTCAGCTAAAAAGATAATGAAATACTGATACACACAACATGGATAAGTCTTGAGAACATCATGTGGACTTAAATAAGCAGTCACAAAGATCACACAGTGTATGATTCCACTACTACAACACACTGTACCCAGAAGAGGCAAATACAGAAATGGAAAGTAGATAGTGGTCACCAACATCTAGAGGTAAGTAAGACTAAGCAGAGGTATGGAGTTTCTTTGGGGGATAATAAATGTTCTGGCATTAAAGAGTAGCTAACAGGGCCGGAGGGTTAGCTCAGTGGTTCCGGTGCCTGCCTCGCAAGCGCAAGGCCCTGAGTTCGATCCCCGGTAACCACGTATGATGCTGGGCGTGGAGACTCACGCCCACCAGCAATCAATACCACATACCACAGTGCCGGGCGTGGTGGCTCATGCCTGTAATCCCAGCACTCAAGAGGCAAAGACAGAGGATTGCTAAATTCAAGGCTTGTCTGGACTACATAGTGAGCTCAGAGCCAGCCTGAACTACAAAGCGAGACCCTGTCTCAAAAAAAAAAGAGTAGCTAACAGTTACACAATAGTGTGAATGCCCTGAAAAAAAAATCAATAAATTATACATTTTTCTTTTTAAAAAAATATTTGTTCAAGCTAAGCATGGTGGCGCACACCTGTAACGCCAGCATTTGCAATGCTGAAGCAGGAGAATTGCAAGAGTTTCAACCAGGGCTACATAGTGAGGTCAAGACCAATCTAGAACACACAGTGAGACCTTATCTCAAAAATAAAATATATATCTCAAAATAAAACAAACCAAGAATTGGTTCGTTTTCAATGGGTTTGGGGGGTATTTTTAAGTACTATTTTGCTGCATTACCCACAATGGCCATGAAATCCTGGACTTCTGTAATCTTCCTGCCTCAGCCTCCCCAGAACTCGGGAGCAGAGGTAAGGACCACCATGGCTGACACATTTAAATGGTGAATTTTATGTTATGTGAATTTTAAATCAATTTAAAACATAATAACATACAATACCTTTAAAATACTGAGAAAATAAACCAAAATATCTGTAATTATCTTCACTGACTTATATTTTCTTCTTTATCCTTCTATAATTACTGGTTTTCTTTAACAAAAACAAATTGAGGGTTTTTATAATATATTGGGATTTTGGGGGTTTTTTGGGGGGTTTTTTTTTTTTTTTGGTTTTCTTTTTTTTGAGACAGGATCTCACTTTGTAATTCGGGCTGGCCCTGAGCTCACTATGTGGCCCAGGCAAGACTCAAACTCAGCAATCCTCCTGCCTCTGCCTCTGGGCTCACAGATGTGAGCCACTACACCCAGCCATATTTGTTTTTTATATAAGAAAATTAAAATTGGGCCGGAGATTTAGCTCAGTGGTTCCAGCACCTGCCTCACAAGCGCAAGGTCCTAAATTCTATCCCGGTAACCACATACAATGCTGGGCGTGGTGACTCACACCCACCAGCCATCAATACCACATACCACAGTGCGGGGCATGGTGGCTCACGCCTGTCATCCCAGAACTCGGGAGGCAGAGACAGGAAGATTGCTGAGTTCCAGGCTTGCCTGGGCTACATAGTGAGCTCAGGGCCAACCTGAACTACAAAACAAGACCCTGTCTCAAAAAAAAAAAAAGAATTATAAAAAAAAGAAAATTAAAATTTGTGTTCCCAGAAGTTTTTAAATTTCTTTGCCTCTAGGCACCAGGGATTCTCCTCCCTCAGCATCCCAAGTATAGGGCCACAAGTATGCCTGTTTAAAACTTTTCTTCAGCCAGGCATGGTGGCTCACACCTGTAATCCCAGCATTTGGGAGGCAGAGGCAGGAGGACTGCTGAGTTTGAGGCTTGCCTGGGCTACATAGCGAGCTCAGGATCAGCCTGAACTACAAAACAAGACCCTGTCTCAAAAAAAAAAAAAAAACTTTTCTTCAATAAAAATATTTATACATGCTTTACTATCCCCCGCCCCCCTTTTTGGAACTGGAAATTAACCCAGGGTGCTTTACCACTGAGCTATAGCTCAGCCCTTCTTTTTAATTTTGAATCAGGGTCTCAGTTGTTTGGGCTGGGCTCAATTTTGCAGTACTCCTGAATTAGCTTCCTAAGTGGCTGAAGATTACAGGCAAGTACTGCTGCACCACTAATACATATTTTTCTTTTTAAATATTTTATCATTTGTTTAAAATAGGAAATACAGTATTATATAGTAAAATATTTTTTTTCCAAATAATGGCAATGAATATACAACCTGTTTTGGCAGCAGTAAGGATTAAACTGAGGGCCTCAAGACTATTAGGCAAACACTTCACCACTGAGCTACATCCCAACTTGTTCTTTTGTTTTAGTTGGGTTGGGCTGAGGAATTTTGAAACACAGTCTTGCTAAACTACCCAGTGGCCTGAAATCTGCCACCCTCCTCCCTAAGAACCCAGAGACCCTGGATTATAGATGTGCCACCACAGGCTGCTGGCATTTAAAATCTTCCTCTCTGACCACAGACTAGTAACACAGGCCTGTAATCCCAGCACTCTGTGAGGCTAAGGCAAGAAGATCACAAAATCAAGCATATAGTAAGGCCCTGTCTCAAAATAAAAAATTTAAAAAGGGCTGGCGACATAGCTCAGTTAAGTTCCCTACATTCCATCGCAACAAAAAAAGAAGTCATCTTCTCAATTCAGATTTCTTTCCCATAAATAATCTCTGTCAGCAATTTGTGGTGAACACTTGCACTCTCCGTTATTGTAGCTCACATTTTTTACTGTTTTTGTTTTGTTTTGTTTTGTTTTGTTCTCGCTCTGTAACCCAAACTGACCCTGAACTGTAAGGCTGCCTAAACGCTCACTCTCATCTAGCCTCTGTCCTCAGCCTCCTGGGCAAACTACTTGGAATATAAAAAAAAGAAATCAAATGATAGCAACAATTAATGGATTACTAGAAAAATGAAAGAGTTGAAGTACATAGATGCATAGTTGGATGTATACATACTATATAGTATAGCACATACAATTATGTAATAATACATAACACTTGGAAACAAACAATTATTACTAGTTTATTTACAGTATTATTTGAGTGTGTTCCTTTTACTATATATATATTTCTAAAAGTTATACACCAAGTATACTCAGCCATCTAATCTTTGATAAAGGTGCTAAAAATACACACTGGAGAAAAGACCTTTTTAACAAATAATACGAGGAAAACTGTTCATAGGCAGAAGATTAAATCTAGACCCAAAGCTCTCACCATGTACTAAAATAGAATCAAAAAAGGTCAAAGATCTAACTGTTAAGGCAGAAATAATCTGCTAGAAGATAAAATGGAGCAAACTAATGAAGACATAGGCATAGGCAAGGATTTTCTGAGCAAAACCCCAAATGTGTAAGAAGTAACATCAAAGAGCAACAAATAGGTTTATATCAAATTAAAAAGCTTCAGCACAGGACTAGAGATTTAGCTTGGTGGTTCTGGCACCTGCCTAGCAAGCTCAAGGTCCTGAGTTCGATTTCTAGTAACTACATAAAACAATACCAGGCATGATGACTCATGCCCACCAGCAATCAGTACCACACACCACAATGCGGGACATGGTGGCTCACACCTGTAATCCCAGCACTCAGGAGGCTGAGGCAGGAGGACTGCTGAGTTCCACGCTTGCCTGGGCTACATAGTGAGCTCAGGGCCAGCTTGAACTACAAAACAAGACCCTGTCTCAAAAGAAAAAAGAAAAGTAAAGCTTCCCGCACAACAAAGAAACAATCAACAGAGTGAAAAGACATTCTATAGAATAGGAAAATTTTGCACTAGTTATACCTTGGACAAAGGACTAGTAATATCTAAAATACATTTTAGGGCTGGAGTTTTAGCTAAGCGGTTCCACCTCCTGCCTAGCAAGCACAAGGTCCCTGGTTCCATCGCTGGTAACTACATACAACAATACTGGGCACGGTGGCTCACGCCCACCAGCAATCAGTATCACATACCACAAATGCCAGGTTTAGTGGCTCAAACCTATAATCCCAGCACTCAGGAAGCAGAGGCAGGATTACTGAGTTTGAGGCTTGCCTGAGCTTACATAGTGAGCTCAGGGCCAGCCTCAACAACAAAGAGACCCTGTCTCAAAAAAAAAAAAAAAAAAATACATTTTAAAATCTCAAAAAAATTAGACCTTCCCCAAATAAAATATTGATACCTATCAAAACATAGACAACTAAATGTCCAATAAAAACATGAAAGGTGCAGTGACTTCCACTGCCTGCGAGCAGCCCACCTGCCACCAAACCCAGGCCAGCTGACCCAGGGACCTCCATCCACCCCAGGCAGGTCTGGGTAAACCCTGCAGAGGCCATACAGTGATTTCCGCCACCTCCAAACAGCTGGCCCACTACCAGACCCAGACCAGACACTCCCTGGGAGCTCCACTCCCCCTGGGTGAGTCTGGGTAAACCCAGCAGAGGCTTCGCAGTGACTTCTGCCACCTGCAAGCAGCCTGCCTGCCACCAGACCCAGGCCAGCTGCTCCATGGGACATCTATCCACACCAAGTGATTCTGGCCTATCCGCCATTGCCATTGGACTCAGGCCAGAAGCCTCGTGTGAGCTCCATTCCTGTTTGCACAAGTCTGGGTAAGTGCCACTTAGGTTGTGCAGTGATTTAGTGTTCACCAGCACAACAGATAAGAGAAAAAATTCAAGAACCCAGACACAAAGATCACCACCACAGGGAAATTCAGGGAAAAAGGAAATAGAGCAAAATGAAGTTCAATCTCCAGGACTCTCTGAACTGGTAACAAAAGCAGATTTACTAAAATGGAAATCACAACTGATCTCTGAGATGAAAACAGAGATGCTGTTCACAGTGGAAAAACTTCATTAAAGAAGAGATCAGAAACATCATAGAAGCTCAGATAACAAAAGCAATGGAACATTATAACAAGCTTCAAGCAGAGGTCCAGGTGACCAAAAACAAGAATGAGGCCGGAGATTTAGCTCAGTGGTTCCGGCGCCTGCCTCGCAAGCGCAAGGTCCTGAGTTCGATCCCAGTAACCACATACAATGCTGGGCGTGGTGACTCATGCCCACCAACAATCAACCAGCAATCAGCACCACATACCACAGTGCCCAGCATGGTGGCTTGCACCTGTCATCCCAGCACTCAGGAGGCAGAGACAGGAGGATTGCTGAGTTTGAGGCTTGCCTGGGCTACATAGTGAGCTCAGGGCCAGCCTGAACTACAAAGCGAGACCCTGTCTCAAAAAAAAAAAAAAAAAAAAAAAAAAAAAAAAAAAAAAAAAAAAAAACGAGAATGAAAGCTTGCAAAGTAGGATGAATGAAGCAGAAAACCAAATTTCAGACCTAGAAGACAGACTCACAGCCAATGAACAGGAAAGGAAACTTATGGAAAATGGCAAGAGACCATGAGAAATCAATCCAACAGCTCCTAGATGAGTCAAAGAAGAATAACATAAGGCTAATGGGAGTCAGTGAAGAAGCAGGAGACAGTGCAAAAGACACCAAAAAACTGTTTACAGATATAACAGCAGACAACTTCACAAGAAAAGGAAAAGAATTGGACACACAGATAAACGAGGCCTGTAGGACTCAAAATTCCCACGATATTAAAAAATCTACAACCAGGCATATAATTATCAAGGTTCCTGATATCCAACAAAAGAATGAAATACTGAAAGCAGCTAGGGAAAAGAAAAAAAACACATACAAAGGGAAGCCCATCGGGATCACAGCAGACTTTTCAACACAAACGCTCAATGTGAGGAGAGCTTACAGGGAAGTGTTTCAAGCACTGCAGGAAAACAACTTCCAACCTAGACTGATGTACCTTGCAAAACTATCTTTCAAATTTGATGGAGAAATAAGATACTTTCATGACAAAGAATACCTGAAGAACTTCCCAATTACAGAACCAGCACTCTAAAACATTCTAAAGAATATCTTGGAGAAAAACAACACAGGTCACAAACTCATGAGACCTAGCTGAATGAATCTAGTGAGCAAGACACAAAACTGAGTGGAAAGGGGAAAAGCAAAGAAAAAAGAGCCAAGAATAGGATAACACCATGTCAGGTAAAAAACAGGCCATATCAGTCATAACCATTAATGTTAATGGCTTCAATGGGCCAATTAAAAGACACAGACTGGCAGAATGGATTGAGAAACAAGATCCTACAATATGCTGCATACAAGAAACACATCTAATTCAGAAATAAAGCCACAGACTGAAAGTAAAAGGATGGGCAATTCTCCAGGTGACAGGAAACTGCAAAAAAGCAGGAGTGGCTATCCTATTTGCAGACAAAATAGACTTCAAGCCAAAACTGATTAAGAGAGACAAAGAAGGACACTACATTCTTGTACAGGAACAATCCAAGAAAGAGCAATGATATTCATAAATATTTATGCACCAAATTCCAATGTACCCAACTGTATAAAACAAATATTAACAGGGCCGGAGGGTTAGCTCAGTGGTACCGGTGCCTGCCTCGCAAGTGCAAGGTCCTGAGTTCGATCCCTGGTAACCACATACAATGCTGGGCATGGAGACTCACTCCCACCAGCCATCAATACCACATACCACAGTGCAGGGCGTGGTGGCTCACGCCTGTCATCCCAGCACTCAGGAGGCAGAGACAGGAGGATTGCTGAGTTTGAGGCTTGTGTGGGCTACATAGTGAGCTCAGAGCCAGCCTGAACTACAAAGCAAGACCCTGTCTCAAAAAAATATATTAACAGATATGAAAACTCTGATAAGCACTAATACAAGAGTAGTTGGGGACTTCAATACCTGGCTGTCATTAGACAGATCAACTAAACAAAAAATCCATAATGAAATACTTGAACTGAACCAAACCTTTGAACAAATGAACGAAACAGATGCCTACAGAGTATTTCATCTGACAAAATCAGAATACACATTCTTCTCAGCTGCCCATGGGTCATTCTCCAAAATAGACCACATACTAGTTCAAAGAACATGTTTAAGTAAGTGCAAAGGAATTAAAATTATCCCCTGTATACTGTCAAACCATAATGCCTTGAAACTAGAGCTGAAAAGCAAAAGAAATCCCAAGACGATCACAAATATGTGGAAATTGAGTAATACTCTGCTGACCAACCAATGGATCACAGAAGAAATCAGGAAAGAAACTGAACAGTTTTTACAATTAAACGATAATCCCAGTACAACTTACAGGAATTTATGGGATACAATGAAAGCAGTTCTACAAGGGCAATTCACAGCAGTAAATGCCTACACCAGGAAAATAGAACAAGCTCAAATAAACCACCTAATGAAATAATGTAAAAAAAAAAGACATGAAAAAAATCTTTGGCCATTAGGGAAATGCAAATTAAAACAATACAGACTCTCTCTTACATCAAAAAAATGACTTATCAAGAAATCAAACAAAAACAAATGCTGATGAGGCTGCAAGGGAAAAAGGAAGCCTTCTACATTATTGGTGATAATGCAAACTAGTACAACCACTACAGAAATTCCTCCAAAAGCTAAAGCTAGAAATCCCATTCCACCCTATTTCTCTTCTAGGTATCTTCCTGGAAGAGTTTAAAACATCATATTACAGTGATACATGCATACCCACAATTCAGAATATCTAAATCTTGGAAGTAACCTATTTGTCCATCAACAGATGAACAGATAAATACATGGTGTTTGTACACACTAAAGTACCATTCTGCCATAAAGAAGGACTGAGTAGTTATTTGTACAAAAATGGATATATCTTAAGACTATGTTAAGTGATATGAATCAAAATTAGGTATGGTATAATGTGAGAAACCCAAAGTATAAATAATTTAAAGAGCAAAATAAAAGATAATAGGAAATAGGAAGTTAGATCTTTTGAAATGGGAAGAGGACCAAAAGATAGTGGAAGGGTAGAGGAGAGATAATGGCACATGAACAGAATTATGGTGTGTCTTGTAAATATACCAACTTCCCATGATGAATGTAATCATTATATACCACAAACATGTACTTATAATAACCTTTTCTTTTCTCTTCTCTTCCATTTTCTTTTTTCTTTTTTATGGTGGTCCTGGGGATCAAACCAGGCCCTCATGCCTAAATCTCTGGCCCCAAACATGTACTAAGAAATTTTTTAAGAAGTTGAGACTAGCCAGGCGTGGTGGCTCATGCCTGTAATCCCAGCACTTGGGAGGCAGAGACAGGAGGATTGCTGAGTTCGAAGCTTGCCTGGGCTACATAGTGAGCTCAGAGCCAGCCTGAACTACAAAGCAAGACCCTGTCTCAAAAAAAAAAAAAAAAAAAAAAAAAAAAAAAAAAAAAAAAAAAAAAAAAAAAAAAAAAAAAAAAAAAAGACAAAAAAAAAATAAGAAGTTGAGACTATAATATAACTCAATGTTAGAGCATTTGCCTAGCATGTATGGCACACTGGGTTCGATCCACAACACTGCAAAAAAACAAAACACATTTCAACGAGGCTTTGAATTATGAATGATCTCAGTAAACAAATTGTGATTAGGTCTACTGCGGCAAACTGTTTAGCAGTTATTTGTAGATACTTATATTTAAACTGAAAAGTCCATTCTTTTTTTTTTGAGACAGGGTCTCGCTTTGTAGTTCAGGCTGGCCCTCAGCTCACTATGTAGCCTAGGCAAACTTCGAACTCAGCAATCCTCCTGTCTCTGCCTCCTGAGTGCTGGGATTACAGGCGTGAGCCACCACACCCAGCACTGTGGTATGTGGTATTGATTGTTGGTTGGTGTGAGTCTCCATGCCCAGCCTTGTATGTGGTTTCCTGGAATTGAACTTAGGACCTTGCGCTTGCGAGGCAGGCGCCAGAACCACTGAGCTAATCCTCCAGCCTGAAAAATCCATTCTTGCTGTAAATCTTACCTGCCAAGTGGATTGTACGTCCCGTAGGAAAGTTATGTTTATGTAACCATCAAAGAAGCTCACCTGCAAGGTGCCAAGCAATTTGAGGCACAGAGTGTTGCTTTTCCTATGTTAGTGTATTCTTCTTCCTCTTTTGTGGTGTGGATTTTTTTTCCTTTGCAATTCTGAGGACTGAAGCCAGGGCTTCAAGCATGCTACACAAGTTTTTCTACCACTATGCTACATCTTCTGATGTTATAACTGTATTTTTTTTTTTTTTGAGACAGGGTCTCACTTTGTGGTTCAGGCTGGCCCTAAGATTACTATGTAGCCCAGGCAAGCCTGGAACTCAGCAATCCTCCTGTCTCTGCCTCCCAAGTGCTGGGATTACGGGCATGAGCCACCACGCCCGGCACTGTGGTATGTGGTATTGATGGCCGGTGGGCATGAGTCACCACGCCCAGCATTGTATGTGGTTACCTGGGATCGAACTCAGGTCCTTGCGTTTGTGAGGCAGGCGCCGGAACCACTGAGCTAACCCTCTGGCCCCATAACTGTATTTTTTAAGTAACTTAAACACTAAATACTCCGCATTATTTTAGTTTTAACTTTTTAAATTTAACTTTCTTTTGTTTGAAAAGTTTTATGCAGTGCTGCACTGCATAGTGAATACAATGAGATTATACAAACAACACAAGAGTGCACTTATACAAATTTAAGCATATTTTACATAAACTTTATAGCATTTACCATAAAAGTTTGGGAAGGGCATACAAAAGGGATTGAGCCCAGGGCCTCATTCACACAAGGCAAGCATCATGCCACTAAATTACATCCCCAAGCCCTAAAGGTATGTTTTTAAATAGAAAATACAAAGCTCTGTGGAGTGTTTTTCCTTTAACAAGACTTAATATATTTGCTTGGTCCCCAGTACAACACAAAAAATTGACATTTTATATTTGAAATTAGATATTATATATGGACAATTACTTCAGAGCTTTAAAGATTTTTATGTCATTGATCCATTCATTCATTTGTAGAAACCTCAATTAAAAAATAACTGCTGCTCGCTTGGACCCTGAATTACATCCTGTCATCCCTCTTGGGACTCTGAGCCTGCACAGTGTACACTCAAAACAGCTATTACAGGAAGTTGTTAGACTATCAGCTATTTATAAATGGACACAAATTTTTTTTTTTTTTTTTTTTGCTTTTTGAGACAGGGTCTCGCTTTGTAGTTCAGGCTGGCCCTGAGCTCACTGTGGTGCCCAGGCAAGCTGCCGCGAACTCAGCGATCCTCCTGTCTCTGCTTCCCAAGTGCTGGGATTACAGGCGTGAGACACCTCCTCCAGCACTGTGGTATGCGGTGTTGATTGTTGGTGGGCGTGTCTCCATGCCCAGCATTATATGTGGTTACCAGGGATCGAACTCAGGACCTTGCGCTTGTGAGGCAGGCGCCGGAACCACTGAGCTAACCCTCCGGCCCTGGACACAAATCTTTTTAAACAGCTTTCCAAGCTACCACATTATGCTTCTAGATCTAAATTACCATTTTTACAAAAGGTCATGTTAATTATTCAAAATATTAAAAATTTTTTTAACGCTTTGTTTTGAATTCCAAAAGTAGTAGTTATACAGTAACATCTTACAAGATAACAAAGTTTATATTTTAAAACACATTAAAGTTTAAACCCAAAAATATTCTAACAGTTAACCAAGAACATTTCAAATTGTTTTATATTGTCTTAAAATCTTCATACAAATTTCAGTATAACCCTCACTGTATATCATGTGGGCATTTTTCAAAGCAAACACAATTTACTATCACATTACTACAGTCTGGCAATTCTAAAAGAGCTAGCCTAAGTGAAAAAGCAATGCTTAATATTTCAAAATAATCTACCTATTTTCCTTATTAATATCTATTTTTAAAAATCTACCTTGAAAAGCAACATATAATTTCATAGAAAAAATACACTAGACTCAGTTTATATACTGTACTTACATCTACCAATAACTAGCTATCTAACATACTGTATTTTGAGCTTTCCAAAATTAATTACTCAAAATAATGCTTTTTTTCTTTTCTCATTCTTTCTGTTTTTTGAGACAGGGTCTCACTATGTAGCTTTCTTTGAATTCAGATCCTCCTGCTGGGATTACAAGCTTTCTCAAACACACTCAACTCAAAATACTGTTTGTCATATTGTTAGTGTTGTTGTTAGCGGTGGTAGGATGGTGGTACTGAGGACTAAACCCTTTTTCACAATTTATTTTAAAGTAGGGTCTCACTATGATGCTAAATTGCTCAGTCTGGGCTCAAATTTGGCAATCTCCCTGCCACAACCTCACAGAATGCTTTAGATTATAGGTGTATATTGCCACTCCTAGCTAAAATACTGCTTTTCAAGAAAAGTACTGCGGAGGTAGAGGCAGGAGGATTGCTGAGTTTCAGGCTTGACTGATCTACATAGTGAGCTCAGGGTCAGCCTGAACTATAAAGTGAGACCCTGTCTCAAAAAAGAACATTAATTAATTAATTAATTTTTAAAAAGTAAATAGGTTTATTTTTAAAGAGGAATTTGGCCTATTTTCACAATTAGCAAAACATTACATGTTAAGTAATTTTTTAAAATGCAATGTAACTTTTTATTGTATATTTACAGTGTTATGACATACGAACAAAAAGGTATAGAACACCAGACATGGTGGCTCATGCCTGTAAACCTAGCACTTGAGAGGCAGAGGCAGGAGAATTACTGTGAGCGTGAGACTTGCCTGGGCTACATAATGAGCTCAAGGCCAGCCTGAACTGCAAAGTGAGGCACTGTCTCAAAAAATAAAAAATAAAACAGGAATAGAAGCACAGCTAAGAGTACATTTAGTGACTAAAGCATGGCTTTGGGAGAAAAGTTATTTGAGCTCAGTGCTAAAGTATGAACAAGTTCTCCTCAGTTGTGAAGGTTAGGAGATACAGTGAAATGGCATCATTATTCTAGCTGTAACACAGAACAAAGAAAATAAGACGTGACAGGCCTGGATAAATTCTACAAAATATGAGCAGTTCAATGCTATGGCTTGTACTTACTGGAAAAGAGATGTTATAGCCTGTGTCTAGATATCCCCCAAATCTTCATGCAGTCACAGATTGGGCTTTATCAGAGATAGCTCAAAACAATGTGATGCCTGGATTGATTCATGGTGCAGTGCTAGGCTCTAGGGCACCAGGATTAAGACTGTGATTGCTGGGCCGGGGACTTAGCTCAGTGGTTCTGGTGTCTGCCTGGCAAACACAAGGTCCCATGTTTGATGCCCTCTACCACATACTACAGCACTGGGTGTGGTGGCTCACGCCTGTAATCCCAGCACTCAGGAGGCAGGCAGGAGGATTGCTGTGAGTCTGAGGCTTTCCTGGGCTACCTAGTGAGCTCAGGGCCAGCCTGAACTACAAAGCAAGACCCTGTCTTAAAAAAAAAAAATGACTGTGATTGCTACCCACTCTAAGTAGTCTGTTTCTTTGTTTATTTGTTTTTGAGACAGGGTCTCGATTTGTAGTTCAGGTTGACCCTGAACTCATTATGTAGCCCTGGCAAACCGCGAACTCACAGCAATTCTCCTGCCTCTGCCTCGCGAGTGCTGGGATTATAGACATAAACCACCACACCCAGCATCACCCCAAGTAGTCTGGATAAACTAAAAGGGGCAGAAAGACGCTGCTAAATTTCCTTGTTGCTTTTACTATTTCCGCATCATGCACTGTTGCCCCTCAACCAAGCCACATTACTTTGAAGCAAGCCAATTATGGATGGACTTCTACAAACTATAAACTATATAAACCTTTCCCCCTCTAACTTTGGGTGTTGGGTATTTCGCCTCAGCATGGAGAAAAGCAATTAAGACAAGAAGGCAACAGTAGCCAAGTATAAAGGCTATTTCAAGATGTGAAGCTAATGTCTTCAGATGCCTAAATAAGAAACTGGATCTGATCTTATAAGCCATAAGAAATGCATAGTTTTCCAAAGAGTATGATTTTATTTTGTAGGAAAATTATACCAGCAGCAACTTGGATCTAACCACCAATCTCCCCATGTATAGTGGAGAGAAACTAAAGGCAGAGTTAATTAGATACTGTACTATACAAATCAGGTAACAGCTAAGAGTAGTGGCACTGAGGATGAACAGAAAACAGACAAGAGAAACCGCTACAAATAGGAGAGCCTGCAATCTTGTATCATCTGTCTGTTTACCTGTCTGTCTCTGTTGATTGAACCAGAGTTTTCCGTGAATGCTAGGAAAGTGCTGTACCACTCTACTACAAACCCAGCCTCCTGCCTTCCTTTCTAAAAATATCACTTTTAAATTAAGAATAGAGGCCCTCATCTATAATGTCTACATCCCAAAAGGCTGAAGCAGGAAAATCACAAGTACAAGCTCAGCCTAGACAACTTAACAACTTAGTGAAAAGACCTTGTCTCAAAATTTTAAAATAACAAGTTTTTTAAAAAGGGGTAGGCGTATAATCCTGTGCAAAGGCTCTGGTTTTAATCCTCAGTGTAGGGGTTGAAGGAGTCCCTTTTATATTTCCCTTTTTCCATATTTTAATATAGTCTCATACGGAAAAAGTTTCCACAGTAACCCTACCATGATTAATGTAAACATGGCTTTTTGGTTTTCCTCTCATGGTATTACCTAGAAAACACAAAAACTCAAGAGTTAGATCTGGTTTACAGCCTTCATCTTTGTTGGGAGACTATGGTCATCATACTAGGTTTCTTCTGTATAAGTAGAGAGTTGAAGGTGGGCATGGTGGCACACACCTGTAATCCCAGCAATCAGAAGGCTGAGGCAGGAGAATCACTGAGTTCGAGGCCAGAAGATTCTGCCCTCCCCACCTCCCCAAAAAGGAGGAAGTTAAATTAGATCTAAAACTTCTGAAAGCTTTAATATGCTATGATAATACTGAAAGATCTATAAAGGGTCCCCAATAAAAATCCACATAAATAACCTATTTTAATTACAAACCAATTGTGAAAAAATTCATTAAAAACAGGCAGATCCTATTTTACCAATTACTTATCTATATGTATCTGCATATAACCTCATAACACCCAGCACAGAAAAGAAATGGAACCTGTGAACAGATTCAAACCTTTTCAGGAGATTAAAACCTCCATTGAAAGTATACACAGCAGTCAACCAATATGAGGACATAATATCAGTTATAGAAGACAGGATTGTGGCAATAATGAAAAGAAGGATTTCTTAAAAAATAGCATAGGACCACAAGAAATCAATCCAACAAAATGACTGCATGATGCAAGACACTGCAAAGAACACAAGATATATCAGAATAAATGAAAAAGCAGGGGAAAAAACCTACTCACAGAAGTAATGGCAGAAAACTTCCCAAGCATGGAAAAAGAATCTGACATACAGATAAGTAAGACATACAGAACTCAAATTAGCTATGAACACACACAAAAAAAAAAAAACCCCAAGGTATGTGATAGTCAAAATTCCACAAATTCAAAACAAGAACATATACTTCCACTTATCTGTAAAGGACTCCATCCACACACATTAAAAGACACACAGGGCTGGAGATTTAGCTCAATGGTTCCAGTGCCTCCTTAGCAAGCGCAAGGTCCCTGGACTGATCCCCAGTAGCCACATAAAACTATACCAGGCTTGGTGGCTCACATCTGTAATCACAGCATTCGACAGACAGAGGCAGGAGGACTGTTGAGTTCAAGACTTGCCTGGGCTACATAGTGAGCTCAGGGCCAGCCTAAACTACAAAGCGAGACCCTGTCTCACACACTCACACACACACACACACACACACACAGAGTCACCAACTATTCATTTGAAACTGTAAGATAAAACTGAAACTGTAAGATGTTTCAGTCAGCCATTTCACTTTCAATCACTAAGTATCTTTCAAAACCAGACATCCAAAAAAGATTCTTCTGTTGGAGTGATTCAAGAGTCTAAATGTCTGTTATGCTGAACAGTAGTATTTTGTTAGGTATAACAGTTTTCAGACATAATGTACTATGTTATGGAATCATTTTGTTTGAACTTCTTTCTTAAAGATAAAAGAACTTTCTAACAGTCAAAAAATGTCAGGAGCAATGACACCTGCCTGTAATACCAGTTGCGTAGGAGACAACTGCAGTAGAGTTTCAGATCAGAGGACAGCTTGGGCAATTTAGTGAGATCCTACCTCAAAACAAAACTTTTAAATGGGCTGCAGACATAGCTCAGTGGTAGAGCACTTGCGTAGCTTGCTTGAGGCCCTGAGGCCTTTCATTTTTGCAGTATTGGTTCAAGCTCTAGTACTACAAAAATGAGAGTACAATCTTTCCAACTAGAGAAATAAGGCCTTCAGATTTGTAAGCATAAATTACATGTGACTTTCTATTAATGAGAAATTATTTTATGAATTATTGGTCACATTAAAAAGTTTAGATATATTCTTCTCTTCAAAAATAACTTTTGGGGCTGGGGGGGGTGTAGCTCAATTATAGAGTGCGTGCTTAGCATGCACAAAGCTTTGGGTTTATTCAACCCCCAGTACCAGTAACTAAATAAATAACTGTTTGGCCTAATCTTATTT
>PVIC010031158.1:0-21489 GCA_004025085.1 Thryonomys swinderianus | reverse complement strand
TCCCCTCTCCTCTCCTCTCCTCTCCTCTCCTTTCCTGTCCCCTCAATCCTTTAGGACCTCCAGAATACACTATAAGAAGGTGTAAATTTTCATTAAAAAAAAGAAAGAGCTCAATGTGTATAAATCTCCTTTATTCCTCTTCAAGAATGAATTAGCTCTTGAATCTTGATTTTCACATTTTGGAGAAAACTTGGTTTTTGCCAGTTTTCACATATATATCTATCTGTGTCTGGGCTTTCTATTCTATTTTATTGATTTATCTGTCAAAGCTTCCATAAATATCTTACCCTTTTAGTTAGTACAGCTTATGATAAATATTGCTGCCTGGGAAAGTAACTCTTACTATGCTGACTCCTATTTTAGATGGAAAGGCAGGGATGAGTACAGACATTTCCATGTGGTTCCTGCCTCTAGGGGACTCCTGCTCACGGTGGGAGAATCTCCATGGCTTACCAGGAGCTCTGCCTCACCAGGATCCACCCTTCACCCCTCCCCCTTCTTACCTTGGTTCTGAGAAGCTCTGTCTATGCGGATACCTTGAGGACTCAAGCAAGGCAGTGGGAGGTGGTGGCTTTTGATGTTCCGGGTCCCACAGGGCAGCTCTTTCTTCCAGGTCTTCTCTGTTTCTACGTATCTTGTAGTTAGGTTTCTTCCTCCGTCACGCTTCCCAGTGAACAGTGCAGAATGGGGTGCAAAGCCATTTTATTTCTCTCATTGTCTGTCTCCTTCCACCTCTTTTTCCCTCTTCCCTTCTCCTCCCCCTTTCTCTCTCCAAGAACACACAATAATTGTTGGAGACAGCAGAAGCCCACAAAGAGGCAAGATCACATTTTCCTTCATTCCGCATACTGTTCCAGACCACATCTCTCAGTGAGCTTGAACTTCACGCTAGTACCTGGAAGACCTCTGGCTCTCTTTTTCTCAGTCTTCTCCATGTTGTGCACCTGGTTGAAGAAGCGCTGCCTCTTTTAGCTGTGCCCTGAGTCTGAAAAGATCACTTTAGAAAGCTTTGAAATTGCAGCAAAAAAGCTCAATTAAAAGTCTTAGCCCAGGGCTATCCTCCTTTCTACTCTGGGATGGGGAGGATGTGTGATTTTCTTCTTCCCATCCCATAGCAACACTACAGAACAGATGAGCTATAGCTTTCAAGTTTTCAACCGGTGGAAGGAGATGTTTTCCTGAAACATGTGGTGTCCAGAAAGTATGGGCTGTGGTTTGGTTAAATGTGTGACTTTCCATTGTAAACCTTCCTTTCCAAACAGTCTTGATTTGCATCAAAGTGGCAGACTAGCGTAGGAAGGAGGGGCAGCGGGGCTGCTGCTGGGAGAGGTAGTTTGGTCAGTTAAAAATCCTGGAAAAGGTGGTTTTATTCAACTAGTATCCAAAGTGATATCTTAGGACAAAATTGGAACTTAAGAGATTACAGTGAATTCTCATTCTTCACGGTAATGTTCTATAAAATTACCTTGAACACTGAGTTAGCAGATACTGAATCATTGCTAAGAAGGGAAGCTCAGGATGATGTTCCTGTAAGCCACTAGTCAGGGTACTTTTGTGGACAAATGCCGGGGGCAACGTGTAATTATTGAGACACCACTCTGGGGAATAGAAGGCTCACATGGAGCCTCCTGGGGATTTCTAAAGCCAACAACTTAATAGTGGTTAACAGCTCGTAAGCTGTTTTTAGGCAAATGTGGTTTGGAGTAAAGAAGTCAGGCATAGGCACAGCCTGAGACACCCTTTCCATCATCTCCCACTGTCCTGACGAATAACAGCCCTACCTCAATCCTTTTCTGGGTCTCCCAGCTAGGAGATTTGTCTCTAAATTCACTCCATCTTTGTGTTTACAGCTTCTCTCTGGGTCCCATAGTTTATGTAGGATTAATCACACACCTTTTCAGGAATCACCTTGAGATTCACACTTACACCTTCATCTTCTTTGTGCTTCTATAGCTTCCAGCATTGAAGACTGGCTGGAAATGGTTTTCTTCACACACTGGACTGATTCCAGTGCACTGATTATGTAGTGATCTTGCCTAGGAGCTGGATCTAGAGCTGGGAATGTAGGTTAGCAATAGGCAAGATTCTAGGGATTAATTCTTTCATCTTGGCCTGAGAGGCACATGTGGAACTTGAGAACAAGGATTCCACAAAGGGAGGCAAGGCCTTGGGTCTGCATGGCTCTCTCTTTTGGGGTGACTTCCCTACTTCTGGGAGGAAAAGCCCCCTGTCTATTTTCCTGTTCAGTAATAGTTTTCTAAATTCTAGTAGAATAACCCTGTTCTCACCATTTGCTATATCTGAAGGAATATGTCAAACACATTTTAAAAACAGTTTATGAATATAGAAAATGTGTTTTCTATTCTTAGCTCTTGGAGCATTTGTATAGGAGTATATGGATCAAGATTTATTATTATTAATGCTGGGCGTGGTGGCTCACGCCTGTAATCCCAGCACTCGGGAGGCAGAGACAGGAGGATTGCTGAGTTCGCGGCGGCTTGCCTGGGCACCATAGTGAGCTCAGGGCCAGCCTGAACTACAAAGCGAGACCCTGTCTCCAAAAAGCAAAAAAAAAAAAAAAAAAAAAAAAAAAAGATTTATTATTATTATTGATGTTGCCTTTGGAACAACTGGCATGCCCCGTGGCCTAGGGATGAAGGGTCTAAGAGAAGGAGCATCTGAAGGCTGATGGTCAGTGAGTCTCCCAGGCAGTCCCTTGTTGGGCAAGCATAAGCTGTAGGTGGTGAATATGCTCACACTCCTGCTATTGGCAAAACTGCATTAAGCTGTGCTTGATGGAAATAGAGACATTTCTGTTGCAATCCAGGGTACTGTGTTGACACCGCCTGTGGATAAGTTTTCTCCTCACAGGGAGCTGATAAAGAAGATGGAGATTAGCAAAACCTATGTTGATTGAGTGGGCATATGTTCATTAGGGCCACTGTCACTGGACAGAGTCTCAGTATCCAGGCTGCCTTTGGGTCTGGCTGCCCAAACTTCTGCCAGGGAAGAAACAGAGCTAGAAGTCATGTTTATGCTGCTTTTAGAGAGGGCACTAGAAATCCCAGGAGGTGATGTGTTCCTGGTTGGTGGTTGGCACAGCTCAGTAGCAAGGCTGACCTGGTGGCCCAAGGCATATTCTACGTATTGCTAGTCAGCCCAGGGATCTTTTGCTCAGCTGAGACGGAAATCATGAATTGGCAAAGAGCAACTCTGCTAGAAGTCTTCATGTCACCAGATAATGTTGGATGCCAGCAGTGGACACATTTAGCTGCTGGTCACTGCCATTGCTGGCCACCACGGTCCAGTGCTGGCTTGTGCTGGTTACTATAGGTCAACTCTACTGGGTGCAGGTCTCTACAGCTTCATTCCTGTAATTGGTCCAAGTGTAGGCTTGTGATTGGTGCAGAGAGCTCCAGGACAGCTGCAGGTGTCATGGTGGCATCTGGAGATGGGGCAGGGAAGAAACCAGGGAATCTTCTGGAAGGTTGCCTGTGGGTGTGTGTGAGGACTTCATTGTGGGCTAAGATCCCTCTCTCCATGATTTTAGCCAGTCCAGGGTGTTCCTTCCTCTTCCTCAAAAGGCAGCAGTCTGATGGCACTGCTAGGGGAGTGGCACAGCACTGATGGTATGTATAGCTCCACTGCTGTTGGAGTGGAGGACAGTGGCTGCTGAATAGGCAGGAAAGACACTAAAGCAAGTTGTCCCAGTCTATTGGGGGTTGAGGGGCCACAAAGGGAAGTAATGTGGAGGGGGCAACAGTTGCTAGGCAAGCCATGGCCCCTCCAGCTGGCACAGAGGAACATGGGAGAGTCAGGAGCATCTTGTCTGGAGTATCTCACTGGAAGGTAAGAAGAATGACCAATGCCCAGGCTGGCCAGAAACGTGTGGACACTGCACCTTCTGTCCTAGGTGGCCCAGGTGCCATCTGTCTTTGCACAGAAACCCTTCTTCCCACACCTGCTTTCCCTGGTGCTGGGCTGCCTTTCAGTGCAACCTGCTTCTCCACATGACCTCGGCACCACTTGGAAACAGCTTCATGGATTCTCAAGGAGAAAGGAAAGGCAGGAAAGCAGTCCTGGTGTCATTCTCTGCGTTTCCCTGGGATCCAGCAGTCTGGCCCACAAGCTCCCTTGATGGAGCAAGAGAAAGGTGCCTTCCAAACAGCTCAGGAGTCTTGTGAGGCCCTTCAAGCTTTCTTGGGAACTTAGGTGGCCCTGGGTGGTATCCACTAGCCCAGAGGCATAATGTTGGAGCAGAGTTTTGGCTCTAGAACGGGCTAGCTGTGTATCTTTGAACAAGTCATTTTCTCATATGAAATTCAGATTTCACCTAAGAAAAGAAGGAGTTGGATTATATGTCCTTAGGTCTTTCCTACTCTGATGTCTTATTGTCAGGAGTGTATGTCCCTCAAGCCTAAGCGTGGTGCCCTAATGATCAAATTGGAAGGATGTGTTTTGGAGCCATCATTTTTTGGTGGAAATAGAACACACTGTTCTAATTGCCTCTCACATGCTGCTTTCTTCTTTGTTAAGTGTGGAATTGGTCTGCATGCTTAAGGTTTTGAAGCTATTTTTTGATTTCTCTAATTTGAGAAGTAATTTACTTTAAATGTTGGATGCTGGCAGAAAAATGTCTAAGAATGTCACTCTGGAGCCATCTTTTATTCTGGCAGAGGAAATATACCTGTTTTGCCAAATTAGATTACGTTTTCAATATATAATAATAAGTACAGATGTATATATAGCTTAACATATCAACAGTGTCTTAAGCTTACTATGAACCAGTCTTGAGAGGAGTAAACACAGATGTATTTAATTTATTTTCTTAATTCCAGTCGGAGGGATGAATAATCTCTACTCAAACAGCAGCTTACATTTAAATAAGGCAGTTTCAAAATGAAGGGGCAGCACTGTCCCGATATCGTCGTTCCTGCTTGCTCACATGGAAGAATATCCACCTGGGCGGTACGCGTGAGGGATGGAAGAGAGAGGACATGGGCTTCTGGTCTGAGCTACCACTGTTCTGAAAAGGCCTTGAATAAATTCTTTCTGTGTTCAGGGATAAGCTGTTCGGATGGCTAGGACTTTCCTTATATCTAAATATATTCACGTGATATAAAAGAGTAGCAGGGAAATACATGAACACCATGATTAAGATTCTATATGTTAATCATTCCAGTTGATAACAATACAACACTTTTGTTCACTGGGAAAAACATCACAAAACACTGGTATCTACAAGTTTTTTTCAGTTAAATTGAAGGACTGATGGTATGTTTTAGCATGAGAAGAAAAAAAAATGACTTCTGATAGGGTAAAAAAGAAAAATACAACTATCGTATTTTTGCAAATGTAGACACCTCAAGTTGCATAAAATCAGTTTATAAATTGTGTTTTGTAGGATATTAAAGTAAGTTTGCGTTTTCTGAAGTTTCAATGATACAGTCTGCTGGCTGATGATAGAAAATCATTGGTGGAGAAACAAACCAACAAATAACTTTTAAAAATGAACAAAACAACCAAATAAATGCTTTTTTTACAGAAAGTTAGGAGTTGACCAACACAGATAGACCAAGCTCAAATCAGGTCCCATCTGTACTGTCTCTTGTTCAAAACAAATCAGGAAGAAATGAGGAGATGTACCTGCGACCACCACAGATGTGCACTCAGAGACTGTAAGACGTGAAATTCATGCAGCCCTTGGCTGATGATAACATATGGGAAAGACTGTCAACACTTCTACGACCCTGAGATTGGACAGTGTGGAGTTCCGGTTTCTTGATGATATCCTGGGACAAGGGTGTCATTTTTTTTTTCTGTCTCAATGTAAATGGATCACTGTGAAGAGTTCAGGAGTCTCTGGTCCAAAGAACAAGGATGAAAAAATGGAGCATTCTTTTCATAAATGCCACAAGAAATGGGGTTTCTAAGCAAAATCCTTCCAAAAACTGTTCAGCATCTCTTATTCATTCTTACTATGTGTATAGTTGAAAATTATATTCATAGACTATGATCTTAAAAGGCTCTCCTGATGGAACTGTTAACTTCAGGCAGAAAAGATGTCTTCACTGTCCCCATGTCATTAAAGCCATACTGAGACACATAAAAGAAACATCTAGGTCATCTGAGCCCTAGAGTCAGGACTTGAACCCAAGTCTTAGGATTCCAAGAAGGCTCCTTGAACAGGGTATATTCTGGGAAAAGGTCCAGGTCTTAGCAAAGTGATCACATAGATTAGGTTCATCACCTGTGGCAACCTCCATCCCTCTCTCTGGTCTCTTCTTCCTCTGCAGCTCAGAGCCCTTGAAATCATTTGCATGGAAGTTTTAGGAACTGGATGTGTTCTCAAGATTGTCTTTCTTCACCCAAAAGAATGATCAGATTCCAAGTATCAGGGGAAAAGACAGTGTTTTCCTCCTTCCTTCAAAATTACACCATGGTACACCACATTAGGCTGGCCTGGTTACAAGGAAAATGATTCTCTAGAAATCTACTAGAGAATATGTCAGGAGATAGTAGGAGCTGGGTAGGGAAGGCCCGTGTATTGGCACTAACTCTTCTCATGGGGTGATGGACTTCATATGGCTGGGCTTGTCTATGCAGCTCTATTGTGTCTCAATGCCTTAGCCTGCAGCCTCTTGACATTCCTGTACTGATAAGATACAGAATGAAGAAACAGGGGAGGAGTCCAGATAACCACATATGGTCTCTGTGCATCCGTTTATAGATCTACACAAGGATTGATGATTGCAATAGATCCTGTTTCCTTTGCTTTTCAACGCTTCTGCACACAGTACGTCATCAGTAAGCGTCAGTCCCTGTTGTCCTTGTGCAGTGTCACTGGTGTGGTCTTCTCACTGTAGGTGTGTGGTCCATGGCACTTGTTGCCATTTGCATCTAGTTGCATTGCTATGCCTGTACATGTGGTGGCTGTTCAGTAGATACCATTGAATGCCAGCTGTAGTAGTTGATGTCTGGACTTGTGTATTATGACTTAGAAGCGTCCAGCTCCTGGAGGGCAGAAAGGCCAGGACAGAGCTGTCCCTTCCCACACAGCCTGTGACTTAGTTGATAGCGTGTGATGCTCAGAGTACTGAAGCTGGGTTTTCAATTCCAGAACACCAGCACTCACTTCAGCCGGATACAGTCCACTTCTTCAGTGGCCGGCACTGTGCTGGTTTTGAGGTCAAGGTCGGCACTGGACTTGCTCCCATGGCGGGAGGAACGCCAGTGGAGAAGCATCATCTTCTTGAAGTACTTCATAGTGTTATTCTTGACTGTCACGAAGCACACGGTGTTGATCATGCTGTTGCTCATGGCAATGCACTCGACCACATAGAAGGCAGTGAGGTAGTGCTTCTCCTTGACGAACACAGAAGGGAAGAAGTCGCGCACTATGGTGAAGCCATAGAAGGGCGCCCAGCACAGCACGTAGGCCGTGAGGATGCCCATGAGGACCAGCACCGTCTTCCGGCGGCAGCGTAGCCGCTTGCGGATCTGCTCGGTCTGGAAGCCCGGGACGGCCTTGAACCACAGCTCCTGGGAGATCCTGGCGTAGCACAGGGTCATGGTGAGCACGGGGCCCACGAACTCCACCCCAAAGATGAAGAGGAAGTAGGACTTGTAGTAGAGCTGCTGGTCCACTGGCCAGATCTGGCCACAGAAGATCTTCTCCTGGTTCTTGACAATGAAGAGGACAGTTTCCGTCGTGAAGTACGCGGAGGGGATAGCGATGAGAATGGAGACCATCCACACCAAAGCAATGAGGAAGGAAGCTGTTTGGTAATTCATCCGTGGCTTCAAGGGGTGGACAATGGCCAGATATCTGGTGTGGGAGGGGAGCCAAGGGTCATAGTGATATATACTTGAAAACGTTATTAACCTTGGGATTTTTTTCTTTTTTCTTTTTGTAATAGAGATTAAACTCTGTGCACTGAGCTACATCCTCAGCCTTTTTTTTTTTTTTTTGAGACAGGGTCTTGCTTTGTAGTTCAGGCTGGCCCTGAGCTCACTATGTAGCCCAGGCAAGCCTTGAACTCAGCAATCCTCCTGTCTCTGCCTCCTGAGTGCTGGGATTACAGGTGTGAGCCACCTGTGGTATGTGGTATTGATGGCTGGTGGGTGTGAGTAACCACGCCCAGCATTGTATGTGGTTACCGGGGATCAAACTCAGGACCTTGCGCTTGCGAGGCAGGAGCCAGAACCACTGAACTAACTCTCCAGCCCTCCTCAGGCCTTTTTATCAGACAGAGTCATGAAGTCACTAAGTTCCCCAGGCTGGGCTTAAACTTGAGATCCTCATGCCTCAGCCTCCAGTGTGCTGAGATTACAGGTGTACACCATCACATACAACTAATTACTGTTTTTTGTTTTGTTTTTGATACTTGGAATTGAACTCAGGGCCTTACACTTCGCAGGCAGGTGTTGTGCTGCTGAGCTACATTTTCAGGTCCTCATTTTTGCTTTTTTTTTTTTTTCTTTTCTTTTTGAGACAGGGTCTCGCTTTGTAGTTCAGGCTGGCTCTGAGCTCACTATGCAGTCCAGGCAAGCCTTGAACTCAGCAATCCTCCTGCCTGTGTCTCCCGAGTATTGGGATGACAGGTGTGAGCCACCACAACCGGCACTGTGGTATGTGGTATTAAGGGCTGGTGGGCATGAGTCACCATGCCCAGCACTGTATGTGGTTATTGGGGATCGAACTCAGGACCTTGCACTTGCGAAGCAGGCGCTGGAACCACTGAGCTAACCCTCCAGCCCCTCATTTTTGCTTTTTAACTAACTCTGAACACACTCAAAAGCAGACAGAATGACACAATGAGTCCCCATGTACCCATTACCCAGATTTGAACAGCTTCATTACATGTTTGCTGCATCAGTTGGCATATGGGATAATGGAGTGGTTTATTGGAAACAGAACAAGGTTTGGGCCAAACATACTAAGCAGATTCTGGCTTATTCTGGGCTGGTTTACATGTCTGGACAAATGATCCAATCTCTCTGAGATTGGTTTCCTCCTATAACCTGGGATTAAATGCTGCCCACCTTGCAGGGTGGCTGTGGATATTAACTATTGGAATGTAAAATTCTTAGTGTGCAGTAGATGTTCAGTAAACACATGTGACCCGTTATCAGTGGTCCTATTACACCACTCTGATTTACAATCTAGCCAGTCCATGAACTGAACAGTCTCAAACTCCTCACTTCAAATACCTCAGGGTTCCAAGGTGAAGGAAGGGCTGTGCACCCTGGAGATCTGGAGGCCTTGTTCTCCTCCCATGAGTGTCAGTCTGTGTCACAGGGGCAGGGAGCAGGAATGGACTTGGTAGGAACCAAGGACTCTCAGGACAAGTGATGTCTGCCAGAGCTCATGCCCTCCAGGCAATGGAGTGAGGCTTCTGCTACCCACCTCTCTGGGCTGTCTCTCACTCAAAGGAGAAGACCATGAAGTCACTGAGACCCTGTAAAGCTTTACCCCTACTCTTTCAATGAACCACTCTGTCTGGAAAAGAAAGATCCAGAGCTCTTTGTGGAAAATAATGACATCCATGAGGATTGACTACTTTCTTTCCAGAAATATCTAATGACACCTGTGCCTTTTATGGGTGAGAGGCAGGAAAAGATGTGGGAGACTGTGGAGGCTGGTAAGGAGCAATCCCACTTTGGAAATGAACATGCACCCCATACCCAGGGCCTGAGTCAGGTGAGGCCAAAGGCAGGAGGAAGCCAGGTGTAGAAAATCCCAACTCACTTTTCCTTTGTAACCAGACCTTCTGCTCACCTTTCTGACTTGACTAAGAAGCCTTCTGCTGTGTCACCACTTCCTGTCCCTGGCAGTATTTCTGCCCCAAGTGTGTTTTATTTCCTATTGTCTGCTGGAGGCTCTAAGCCACTCAGTGACCTCACGAGATCCTGTGGCGGGGGCTCCCCCCAGCTTGAGCTTTTCCGGTGTCCAGGGTGCAGCTGGCCTATCCTGACCCTGGATGCATTGCGCTGGTTGGATTAATCTGCACAATGACTGCTGGAGATCTGACAGAACTCCTAGGGCTGGAGATGAGGACTAATAAGCTGGCCCTTCTCAGCGGAGCACAGACACCTCCCAGGCCCTATCTTTCTTTGAAGACTGGGTGAACTCGCTGCTGCCACTATATAAAATGATCACAAACACAGTGGCTTAAACTAGCACGAATCAGTTACCCTATCATTCTGGAGACCAGAAGTCTGACACGTTTCTTATTTGGCTTAAGTTAGGGTGCATCTTTCTGGAGGCCTCATATGAGGATTTTTGTGTGTCTGATTTTGGCCTTTCCAGGGCTGCCGGTATTACTTCCTTGTGGCCCTTTCTCTGTGGTCATGTGGCAAGGCCAGGCCAGTGTTTCCCTCACAGACATCTCTGTCTCCCCCTTTCACAATTCTCGGTGATTCCACTGCCCCTTTTCAGCTTGTGTAACACAGTGTATGTTCCTACTTGAAGATTAGCTGATGAGCAATTTTTATTCCTTTTGCTACCTTAATTCCCATTCATCATATAATATATCCTATTCATAGATTTTGGGGATTTGGATGTGGTTACCTTTGGGGGTGGCTGTTATTTAGTCTCCCATATTGAACCCAAAGCTTGTAGGTAACTCAGAACAAATCCAGGGATAGTACCTCTCTCTCTCAACCCAGTTCCATCACAGGCAATTTCTCAGGAACTCCCACCAAAGGGAATATCACACTCTCGCTTTTTTTTTGTTTTTTTGATATAAGGCCTCACTATGTAGCTCAGGCTGGGCTTGAACTCATGGTGATCCTCCTGCCCCAGCCTCCTGAGTGCTGGGACACAGGTGTGTGCTACTACACCTGGCTCTAACAACACCTTCTTTATTCTGCAGGATATTCCAAATTCCAGAGTTGCCATTAAATAAATCACAAAGAAAAGGACACGGCTCTAGGAGTTATTTAGAAAGCCCAGATTAAAGCTGTGTATTTAGATAAATCATTTATGCTCATGGGACTTAGTGTCTGCATCTGTGCAATGGGGGCAACAAGCTTATCAACAATCCATCAGACTTCTGTCAGGCTGCAAGAGAGTCCACATACATAATGCATGCTGGAAGCTATAGCACTTTGCTTACTTGATCATTTCCCGTGACTCATTCACTGGCAACTGAGACAGCCGCAAGGCCTCTGCTGCTATCTATCTGGGTTTGTTTCTTATGGTCAACAATTTCCTTTCACTCTTTACGGCTTGAGCTCAGCTGTTCTCTGGCTGCAGGACTCAGAAGTAGCACTGGTTGGGCTGAGTGCATCCCCACATAGTACTTAGCAGAGAGAGGTACTGTGTATCTGACCCAAGGGGGGGTCCCTGTATTCTATTATTAAGTCCCTGTATTCTGAGGCCTGAAATGCTGTCTGCTGCCTTTACAGCTTTGAGCTAGCTGAAAAGCCTAGCTGTGAGACTCCTCTTCTTCCCCCACTGGAAAGCCTCACTCGCCAGCTAGTTCCTCTGTCAGCAATTCTAAATTTCTCAGAGAGTTTTCTTGCAGTAAAACTTTGCATTTATGACAGGCATGATGGCACACACCTGTAATCCCAGCAGTCTGGGAGACTCACGACAGGAGGATTGCAAATTCAAGCCCAACTGGGCAACTTACTGATTTCAAGTCCTTATCCCAAAGTAAAAAAAAAAAAAAAAAGAAAGAACTAGCATTTATGAATCAGTATCCCTTGACTACGGTTTGTGTTGCACAAATGCTAGATTTGTATGGAGGAAACAGTCCTGGAGGTCAAGAACTGTGTCTTCTACTTGTCTGTGCCCAGTCTGGGCACACAGTCTGAGCACACTGCAGTCCTAGCTGCCCACTCTGGGTCTGTCAGGTTGCAGCAGATGTCCTAGCTGCACCACACACCCGTCCACACCCATCTCCCCCATTTGCATCTCTTGAAAGGTTTTCTCTTGTTCCCAGGGTCCTCCTGGCTGCCAGAAAGGCTTTAGCAGACTTGTGAGAGATGGTGCATAGAGACTTCAGTTCTCTCGCACCTGGCTGCTCCTGAAGGTGTGATTCATGTGAGCTCCAAACCCCCCCTCCGCAGGAAGGAGCTCAGTTGCCCATGAGAGAAGCCTGTTTAAAACCTTGCCACTGACTGCCTTCCCTCCCCATCTCACTTCCCATTCCCCTACAGACCCTTCCAGTACGACCCGGGCATGGAGCCCTGTCTGAGTGTCTAGGAAAACTCAAACTAAGACACAGGAGTAAGATGGTGTCAGTGGAGGCAGAAAGAGAGATGTGGTTATTGTGTTCCAAGCCCACCATCTTTCAGAACAGACTACTTGATTCTCTATACACATCTGGCATTTGGGAAGCAGGCTGGCATCAGGATACAAAGGCCTAGAATGTGAGGCTCGGGATTTAGCCTGTTTTCTGTGGGTGTGGAGAGGTCTAGAGATTTTATGGACAGCACAGTGTTTTTGAAAGATCCATCAGTGGTGATATTACACCTGTAATATGCTTCCTATGGAGGAGTATAACTTTCTGGGGGTAGAATGGAGCCCCTGAGGAACAAAAGGCAGGTCAAAGAGCCATGTCGGGTGGGGAATTTGAGGGAGCAGGGAAGTGGGAAGAAATGAGAATTTAGTCATCATGCATTGGTACAAATTCTCAATGTTGACTGTGATCACAATGTGTATATAGAATGTACCATTAAAACCAATTAAGAAAAAAGAAGAAGAAGAGCCATGCCACGGCCTGCTAAGAGATGGGCTGGAGGGATGACTGCCAGGAGTTGGTGTAGGGCTGATCACTGGGATGGGGCTGGAGAGGGGAGGTAGGGAGAGAGGCAGCCCTCCACAAGCTGACTGGTGGCACTGCCCATGGAGCTGGGCAGCCGCCTCTGGCAGGGTTGGTTTGGACTGAAAAAGGACGCCGCCTGTTGCCTGCTGTGTGGGAGCAGGGTGATTTCTTCCTGAGAGACTCTAGTGTTGAGAACAAGAAAAAGCAGAACAAGGGAGGGGGATTTAGCTCAAGTGGTACTGGGCCTACCTTGGAAGCACAAAGACCTGAGTTTGATCTCCGGTACTAGAAAGACAAAACAAAACAAAAAACAACAAAATCGACAGCATGAAGACAGGGTTACAATGGAGCAAGAGAGAAGAGCAGTGATCAGTCTCACTTTAGTGAGCATCACAGCCACTCGAGGAGTGGAATAAGAATGCAGATTTCTCAGATCCAACCAAGAGATTCCCATTCAGGAGACTCAGGTGGGGCCCAGAACTGCATCATTTTATCACATGATCCTTTGTGCCATTTTCTCAGAGGAGGGGTTGCTCAGCTGGTTGGTAAGAATGTAATTCATAAACGAGGGCTGGAGAGCCTTGGACTGCAATAAAATTACATTTTCTCCAGGTATTATGCTATTAAAAAGGAAGATGTACCTGTATGTGTATTTTATCATTGTACATGGAAAATACTGGTTGATTAAGAAGGATAAAAAACCTAAATGACACTGACAACACAGGAAAAACTGAAGCAATGAAAGGAGATGAAAGGGAAAAAAGATGATTAAATACCTTGCCAAAATGAATTTTTGTACAGTTCAAAAGGGATGGACAGTTACCAAGAGGATGTGATACCAACTGTCCCTCTCAGTCACTGGTGATCTGATGTGGGGCTGTGACTTCATATAAATGAAACACATAAGCTTTGTCATTAGCTGGTATTATAAATTTTACCTTATAGATTTATAATAGAGCAAGGACTTCTGGGACATCTCATGCAAATCTATGCAAATGAGCACACCGATTATGAAAAAAGCAAAAGCAAGCATGTCCTTCCCTCTTTTCTGCAAGTAAACCTTGCTCTCATTTTAAAACCATCTCTGCAACAAACTCACCAGAAACAAGATTAAATACCAAAAAAATTCCTTTTTCTATGAAGTCAGAGAACAGGCAGAATTGTGTTAAGAGCTGTAATGGCAGAAATGAGATCAATGGTTGCCTGGCATGGGAAGGGCTGGTTATGGGGTACAAGGAAGTTTTCTAGTGGATAGGGCTATTGTCATCTCTCTGGTTACAGGAACAACTTGGTATCTACAGTCTTGACTGGAAACTGCCCTAGTTAATTAAGGCCCCCTGAGTTTCTAAGCAATGGCTGCGTGGGTATTCTGCTTTTCCTTACATTTGGTGCTCTGTTCTGGTTGGGTGAATGCCTACCTCTGAGGGTGGGCATGCACTGAACCGAACTGGGGGTGCTGGAGCCTCTTCTTGCTCATACTTGGGGGACAGTCAGTGCAGAATAGTCTCCCTACCTTTTGACAGATCACTGAGATTCAAATCCGGGGGAATGCCAGCCTTTCAGAGGCCAAATGAGACAAGGGGCAGCCCAGCTGGACCCTATTTATTAGCCCTACTGACTGTCCTCACCTGTCAATGGCGATGGCCAGCAGGGCATTGGTGGAGACATAGAGGGAGACGGTGCGCAGGTAGTTGACGGAGGCACAGAGCACGTGGCCGTGTTCCCAGGAAAGCTGGCGCACGACATAGTAGTCCATTTCAAAGGGGCAGCAGACGATGGCCACCAGGAAGTCGGAGATGGCCAGGTTAGCAATGAGCAGGTTGGTGAGGTTTCGCAGCTTCTTGTAGCGGGCAAGGGCAGCGATAAAGATAAAGTTGCCAATGCCACAGACCAGCATGATGCCTGCCAGTGCCACCCCAATGACGATCTTGGCTGCAAAGAAGGTCCGGGTCTTAGTCATGTCCTCATCCTCATCCAGAGGGAGGTCATAGTCACCGTAGCTGAAGTTGAGGGGGAGCGAGGAGCCTTGGTCTTGGAGTGGATTAAAGGTGGGTGTAAAACTAGCATTTCTGCTCTGGGCTGCCATGGTGATGCTGAACGACGGTGGGTGGGTCGGTGAGCCCAGAGCCCTGCTCACATCCTTGGGAGCGCTGACACCGTCCAGGGCCCTGAAAGGAAACACAGTTCCGGGAGAGCATGCCGGAGGTGAGGCGGTGCTCCTCCAGAGCTCGCCCGGCTGTTCTGCGGCCGACAGCGAGAGGGGATGTGGGTCCTGGAAGCTGTTAGGCTGCTGTACAGCTGCCAGGAAGGCCTGGGCGCCGGATGGACTGGACACTTCAGGACATCCAGAAGAGGTGTGCCTTGCCCTTCTCCCGGGGCCCCGCGCTGCTGCCCTGACTGCTGAGCTGCCTCCCACTTGCTCATCAGCCTCCCATCAAGGCTTCTGAAAGTTTTCCAAGCCTGGCGGGCCCAGGCTTCTGTGGTGGTCACGGTGCTGTACCATCCACAGGGTGGGAAAGGGTCTTTCCTCCCGAGCAGGGCAGATTCCTCTGTCCTAGCCAAACTCAGTGGACAGGCTGAGTCACGCTGGACCAGCGGTTTTGCTCTCAGAGGCCTAAAATTCTTGAAAACCAAATTCCGGCCAGCCAGGCACAGGGGCTGAGGCACAGCGGTGCTGGGTAGGAGATGAGTGCATGAAAGAGCCTGAGGCCCGGAATTCTGCGGCCTCCCCTTCTTTGGAGGAACCGCATCTCCAACCTGCTCTGCTACTTCAGACCGCCCCGCCCCCTGCGACAGGCGCCCAGTTGACTTCACAGCTTGTCATCAAGGCTGTGTCTCCTGAGGGAGGTGGCTGCTCCCCCGGAAACAGCCCCGCTGAACTGAGAGAGCTCCCAGCTCCAGTGTCTGGACCGTCCTGTACTGCCTGAGAGGTTCTTTATCTTCTCATTCCGGGGAAAGGAAATGAAGTGGCAAAAGGAACCCTCAGGAGATGCAGCCCCACTGAGAGGGGAGCAGAGCCAGGCCCCCAGGCCCCGCTGACTGGGGGTGTCCTAGCAGCCGCCAAGGCCACTCCCCACACTTACAAATGACTCCAAGTGCAGGGACCGCAGGGCCCCGTAGCAGGAAGCCACGAGCAGCACAGGAGGTTTTGTTACTCTCAGAGGGCGAGGGGAGAGTGTGGGACAAGAACAGCCACCTTGGCAAGGTCTAGAGCCTCACAGGTGTCGGACACTCCAGCCTACAGTGTGTCCACCAGCGGCCTGCGCGACGTGGAGCCCCGGGAAAGGTGAAGTTCAGGTCCCCGCGGCGTCTGCACCCAGGATGTTCTCCCTCCGGGTCGCCTTTCACTCTTACGCAGCACCCTAAACCCCGCAGACAGTTCCGATTGGAACAGAGAAGCAAGGGTCGTGCCAGGAAGAGGGCGCGCATCTGCCGGGCAGGGCCGATCACCGTCCCATTTCGCGGGACTAGCGTGTCCCCGCCGGTGACCCGCCGGATCAGCACCTCTGCCCTCGAGGACTAACCACGAGGAGGCTTCGCCCGAGCGGGAGAGGGGACCGACTCAGAGTCACGGTGGACAGGACAACCTGCGGGAAGAACACTGGGGGCCAGAGGCTGTGCGGGGTGCGGCGTTCCTGAGAGACTGCCCGCCCCTTTGCCCTGTCCTCCCCCTTTCTCCCCAAGCACCCTCAGTCCCTAGTCCCGGTGGAGCGTCCTCGCCAATGCTGGGGTGTCCCGCAGGAATCTCCAGGAACCCAGCCCGCCGGCTCGAGACACTCTGACCGCACCCCGAGATGCAGGAGTGCAGCCTTGGCTACCCAGAGCAGACGCCAGCGTCGGAGCTCCGGGGCCAAGCGACGACCCCGCCCGCCTCCCTTGTCGCCGACCCGCGGCTCCGAGCCCCTTCCTACCTCGGCCTTTCCCGGCGGGCGGGCGAGGGGCACCGGCGGTGGACGCGGTGGGCGCTCGTTCCCGCCTCGGGGACGCGGGCACTGGCAGCGCCGAGCGTGCAGCTGCAAGGTCTCTTCTCCGCTCCCTGCGCCCTTCCGCGCGGAGCTCGCGGTGTCTCCCCGCCGGACGGAGTTGGCGCTCCGCCCCCGCAGCGCCCTGCGCCTCGGACCCAGACCGGGAGCCCCGCCCCGCGCTCGGCTCCGCCTCGGGGTCCCCGCCCGCACCCCTCCGCTCGCGCCCTGCCTGAGCCGCCCGGCCTCGGGCGCTGCCTTCGAAGGGCTTCTGTTCCCTCGCTCCAGGCGTCCGTGGGGCTCCGGAGCCACGGGGCCGAGCGCACCCGCTGGCGCTGCTGTGTCTCCTCACCGGGTCTCCCGCGCGGCGTCCGCGCCCACTGCAGCCCCGTGCAACCTCGTCTTCCCCGAGAGAGGTCAGGAGGCTCTGACAGGGCAACGTGGATGTTACGTGGTTGTGCAGGAGGAATAAGCCTCCTGGGAGGAAGTTGGGGACAGGGGGAGCTTGCCCTGCACAGAGAGCCACCTGAGGTCCTCACCCAAAGCCTGCGGGGACCACGCCTGTCAGGTGGCTGGGCTACTGACACGCACCCCACACCCCGGCTCGTTATGGGACACCTGGGTGGAGCTTCCCTCTCTGCTTCCCGAAGCTTCTGTTAGGAGGAGGGGCCAGGCACTGTGCATGTGATGGGCAGGGCTCACTGCGCGCAGCTGGGGTCCCCGTGCCTGAGGAGCGTGGTGAGCATGCCGTGTGATGTCCATGGGCACATGCTGGAGCTGGCACCTGTGTGGATTCCTGTGCCTCCACTGATGCAATTTCCTGGAGGGCAGTAACTGCCTTACTCTGCACTTGTTCCCAGCTGGTGGAGAAAGGTGAAGCGGGGAAGAAGAGAGTGGGCAAGAAGGGTACCCAGTGCCAAGAGCTGCACCTGCAGGGAGCTGGGCTAGGCAGGGCCCACGGGCAGGTGTTGGTGTCACAGCCACTACAGGAGGGGCAGAGGGCCGAGGCCCTGGGAGAGTGGATGGTCAGTGAGGACACAGCAGCTGAACTGGGTTGAGGCCAGAGAATCCTGGGTGGGTTTAGTGGAACTCTGAGGGAATGATTTTATACTATGTATTTGAAGATGCTTTTTCTTTTGAGACAGGGTTTCTATGCAGTTCAGGCTGGCCTTCACTCACTATAAGACCGAGGCTGGCCTTGAACTTGGGTGGTCATCCTGCCTCAGCCTCTGGAGCGCTGAAATTACAGGCACGGGCTACCATGCTGGCCTTGCTGGAGACAACTTTGTGTCCCCACTTTGGCTCAGAAACCTGGTGAGAATGAGGGAAATGAAGATTCCTGAGTCAGACAGGACGAAAATTACTGATGGACTCTCCTGCTAGTCAAGGCAATTCTTCTGACAGCTCCAAGTTTCTTCTTTCTGGAGTCTCTGGGGGGAAGGCTGAGCAGAACCGCATCCTGAAGTGCTGAAGGAGGGGCCGGGGTCAGGGAGCATGCGCAGAGGAGACTACAACCTGGGATCAGGAGATTGTATGTCTGAACCCACTGGAGAGACATAAATAACACGAATGTAACAGCTGTAGTGTCTGGAAAGTGTTACATCTGAGTAATTTTACCGCATCCCAGATAAATCAGTTTTCTATGGGTACTTTATAAACAAAAGGGGTTTATTTAGCTCACGGGATTGGAGGTGCAGGACGTGGTGCAGGGAGCTCTGATGGGGACCTCACAACAAATGCTGCAGGGATGAGGATGCTTGCGTGAAAGAAGAGGTCACAGAGTGAGACGAGAGGCCAGGGTCCCAGCAGAACCCCATTATCCCTTTCATGGGTGTTGCCCAGTAACCCAAGACCTCTCCTTGGGTGCCACCCTTAAGGTCCAGCAGCTCTTAACATGGCCACAGAGCAGTGGTGGCGCATTGATGGCATAGAGCCATGGTGGGCTCATAAGCCAGGTCACCTAGTGCACCAAATGTAAACTTCTACCTTTCAATAAAAGCTGTTTGTGTCATTGAATGCTCTTTTCTTTTTTATTTTTTGTCACAGGGTCTCACTTTGTAGTTCAGGCTGGTCCTGATCTCACTATGTAACCCAAGCAAGCCTCAAACTCAGCAATCCTCCTGCCTCTGCCTCCCAAGCACTGGGATTACAGGTGTGAGCCACCATGCCTGGCACTATGGTATGGGAGGTGGGCGAGTCACCAGACCTGGTATTGTTGTATATGGTTATCGAGGATTGAACCAGAGACCTTGTGGTTTCTAGGCAGGTGCCAGAATCACTGAGCTAAATCTCTGGCCCTGTATTTTTCTCTTAAGACAAAAGATATTAATGTATGAATTCCAAACAGAAGCCTCAGTATTCAGGTTTAATTTCAGTGCTGGCACTTGGTGAGAAGTAAGTGGGTTTTGGGTTGCAGTTCACTGGCTTAGAGGATGAAGCTTCTGCCATGTGAAACCCTGCGGGAACTCACATCTGAACCGTAGCAGCCCACAAATCATATTCCTTGGGCATTATTCCACCATGGAATGTGGGGAATTATGGAAGACTGATACTGTTTCAGGGCAACATCTCTCAGAGATATGGTGCTTTAAGAATTTGGATGGTGATCTGTTGGATCAGCCTGACATTGTCGCATTGAGCTACACTGAGGATTGCCCCTCCTCTGGTACTCAGGATATTTGTTAGTGGGTGCATAAGGAGGAAAGAGAGCTCAGAGCGCCTATGGTGAAACAGATTTTCAGGTTGCTTAAAAGTTATTTTTGGCATTTCAATTGTGCTTTCAGAAAGTCATTCCTTTTGGGGACAAAGTCACATGGTCCTCCAGGTTCATAACGTTTATTGTTACAATTGAAATATGAGTGTTCCCAAAGATTCATGTGTTAAAGGTTTGCTGCACAATGTAGCAATGTCCAGGGATGGGATCTGGAGAAGTGATTGGTTCATAAGGGTGTTGACCTTATCATCACTGGGTTAATTCATTGATGAGTTTGTAGCTGAATGTGCCTTGAGGAAGGGGCCTGGTAGAGGAAGCAGGACCTTGGGGGAGTCTCTTTGAAGGGAGTATCTTGTCTTTAACCTTTTATATCTCCCTACTTCCCATCTCTGTCTCCCACTTAGTGTAGATGCTGTGCCTCACCAGGGCCCACAGTCAATGGGGGGGAGTCAGCTGACAATGGATTGACCCATCTAGAACTGTGAGCCATAACAAACCTTCCTTTGTTTTTCTCTGGCAATTTATCACAGTAATGGCAAGATGACTAACACAGTTATGTAAGTGAACTTTAAAAAATTATAAAAAATAGACACGTCTTGTGGAGCTTGATTCATTGATACATACAAAAAAGCCTTTAAAATTATTTCCTTTAATCCAGAAGTTCTATTTTATGACCTTATTTTAAGGTGATAAAGAAGCAGGTAAATATTTCACTACAGAGATATTGACAACAGTACTATTTGTGATAACAAGGAATTGGAAATAATTCAAGTTTCCTGCATCTTGATTAAAATGTGATAAGAATATCTTTTATGTAATACCATTCTGCTATTAAAATTTTGTGAATTAATATAATCCAAAACTCAAAACATACACAAAATTATATACCTTGTAAAGTATCACTCTCGTCTTGTACCTATTTACTTTGTTCTTCTTTCCCTTAAGAGTTCCTATATCTTTTTGGAAATACAATGGTATGTTCTTTTTTTATTCTCCTTTGAGACATTCCATTTCAGCTTTGGAAAGCGTTTCGTGCTTCTTAGCAAATACAGAGCAGTTCATCGTGAGGATACACCGCCCTTGGTTTTTCAGGTTCCTGTTTTTGGACACATGGCTTGGACAGCTGCAAAATATGCCAACTACATCCATTTTTTAGCAATTTTAACACTATAATATAAAACAGTATACAACTCCTAGAACTTCAACGAATAACTTTGTGCACAGCATTTTTGGGCATATGTGTGAATATATCTGGATGACAAATTCCTAGAAGTGGAGGTTCTGGGTCAAAATATCAAGCATTTGTGCAGTACTTTGTGGGAGAGGCCACATTAGCTCCATGGGGCTGTCACCAGTACGCGGTCTTTGGCCAGGATGGGTGAAGGCTGGTGCTGGAACTTATCAATAGTCAGTGTCTGTTCAGCCAGAAGAGGCAACGTTGTACCACTCGGCTTCCCCGGGCCCTTGTCCTCACAGTCACTGTTCTCTACTTTGCTTTGTCTGTTGTGCGGCAGTTAATAAATTAAGAATGTGCCTTTAGCCGGGCGTGGCGGCTCACACCTGTAATCCCAGCACTCGGGAGGCAGAGACAGGAGGATTGCTGAGTTCGAGGCTTGCCTGGGCTACATAGTGAGCTCAAGGTCAGCCTGAACTGCAAAGCGAGACCCTGTCTCAAAAATTAAAAAAAAAAAAAAAAAAGAGAATGTGCCTTTGTTACTGACTGTAGGCATGCTTTTAAATAAGCTTGTGATGACTTTGAAATTAGAGGCAATCAAGTTGTACAGATTATAGTTGGCAAAGTTGATGAAGGTGAAGGAGTGAATGGAGGACCCCAGCTCCTCCATGCTCTTCAGAGCAGCTCTGCCATCCACAGGGGACTTGCCTGGCTAGGTCAGTGCCAGGAGGTGACAGACAGACCTCAGATGAAGCATCAGGTTCTATGCACACTCAGTCTGTGAAGGGAAACATAGGAGAAAAATTATACGTGCTGGCCAGAAAGCTAGAGGGATTTTGATTAGAATCTGTGATTGCTATTAAA
>PVIC010031157.1:0-21484 GCA_004025085.1 Thryonomys swinderianus | reverse complement strand
AAATAAATAAATAAAACAAAATAAAATACCTTGTGTTCCCCAAGGCCAAGAATGGTGATCCTGATGGGGCTGTAAGACAGGATGCTCCAGGTAGAGCTAAAGAAATTCACAGCCAGTGAAAATGAGTATGCGTCAGTTGATAAAAATTCAGTGTTCAACAGTCATTCCTTGTACTTGATTGTACAGTAGAATAAAAAATGTGGTAAACTAATTCCTGAAGAAGCAAACATCCCAGGATAGGAACTTGGAAATAAATATCAAATTTGGAAAATATAATCATTTCCTAATTAAAAAATTAAGACCTAGTCAGGGTGGTGATGCATACCTATAGTCTCACCTAACAGGCTCAAGCAAGAGGATCATTTGAACCTAGAAGCTTGAGACCCATCTGGGCAACAAAATGAAACCACTTCAAATAACCACAACAATAGCAATGGCAATAATATCAATTCCTTAAGCAGTGTACATGCTCTATTTTAGTGATATTTAGAGTTTGTGTAGTAAACTGCATACACTTCTCATTGCAGAGTGTATTAGGCTTGGTCATTCCTAACAAATTCTTTTACCATTATCATAAACTCCTTTAGTAAACAGGAATTTACACATTCCTCAGATGGTTAATATCTGGGTGAGTTAGACCTTATCTGATTATTTTAATCAAGATTCTGCCATGCAGAGTCCTTTATTCTCATATAAGATTGTCTTAATGAAACATGGAACATAATGTATGGGCAAAGAGTTTATTTGAAGGAACTTTTAAAAACCACTCAGAGACTTTTCAAGATACTTAAATGTCAAGAATCAGAGAATAAAACAGACTTTTTTTTTTTTTTGGTAGTACCAGTGATCAAACTCTGGCTCTTGTGTGTCCAAGGTTGGTGTGGTACCACTTGAACGAAATCCCCAGCCCAAAACACACTTTTTAAACAAATGTTTTTTTAAATTTTGTCTTTTGTCTCAAAAAATAATTGACAGAATCTTACAGTACTATGATCAAGGATTAATTAGTATTGTATGTATATTAGTTACACATAGTTTCTAGACATAATGTAACTTTTAGTTAATTAAAGATCTTCTAGTGTTACTAATAATTACTTGTGATGTTAGACTGATTGGGATCTGGACAGAATAATAGAAATAAGAAATGCCACAAAGAGCAAGATAAAATATTTGCCTTGAATCCTTTCCAGGAAGAGGGGTAAGAGAATGCTATTGAAACTGGCAGATACTTATTCATATGTGATATATGTTGTTAGGATGCATTTAAGTATAAGTTATCTCCTGTTTAGTTTTGCCAAAGCATTGAGAAAGTGCAGTGCACATAACATATCTTCACATTTCGGGTGATCCTTGGTTAAAAAAAACTGAAAATGCTATATTCAAATCTGCCTAGTCTGAAGCCAGAATGGAAATAGACACAAAAGCTTTCTCACAACAGCTGCCACCATCAATAATCAAGGAGGGAAGGAGCTAAATATAAAGATGTTCTCTAGAAATTCTAGTACTCACAGTGTCCACCAGTTCCCAGAATATGATGGCTTGTATGAGGGGAGGAGGACAAGCAGAAGTGCACAAAGACTAAAAGCAGCTCAGTGTGGATACTGAGCACCCTGAGTGTCAGGCTCCCTAAGGAAGACACACTCCCATCCAGCAAGCAGCAGTTTGAATATGGAACAGCAAGAGAAGCTATCGGAGTGTGATCAGTCCTCCGACTGCCTAGAAATGGGGACGGCTAGAGCTGCGTAATTTCAAGGTGTATGGGAACCTAGGAGGTCAGTGCCTTAGAGTGGGCGAGGGCAGAGACACTGAGCTGGCTGTTGTTTATTGGATGTGCATCAAAATTGGAGAGAGTATCAGGTGACTTGGGGTGGCAGTAGTCCGTATTCTGATGAGGATCTTAGGTCATGAGGATCTTGTGTTGATGATGGTGGCAAGGAGAGTATTTTTACAATAGGTAGGGTAAGAGCAGACTAGTAAAGAATCGTCCTTCCCACAAGTGAAACCTTTCTGTTATTACTACTTGGAGTTAGTTCTCAAGGGTCCAGGATGTCTTCAGCTCATGTACACTTGCCCCTGAGGGTCACAGTATCCTAGGACCATTGTGGTCTCAACTGGTAACTGAAGGCAAAATTTTCCACATGCCATAGTTGGCTCTCAGGCAAAGTGACATTGAGCCTTAGACAGCTACAATCACATCTTTAATTATGAAATGATTTAATAGTGAAATTTATGTCGAATGGTTCTCAACAAGAACCTGTTATAATAATGGAGACTCAATTAAGCGATGTTCACAGACCATTCCTGGGCCCGTCCCCAGCTAAGCCTTTCAAAGTTGAAGGTGCTGCATAGGAGATCTGCTAGCCTTAGCAAGAACACAGAGCTGGGACAGAGGTGATGTACTAACAGATGGACCGTTTCCATGGGTGCAGTTGCAGTTCTAGAGGTGGCAGGGATGAAATCAGCAAGGAAGGCAAGCCTACTTGTGAGAGTGTATGTTTCTTGTGATGGCCACTAGGACATGTTGGCAAAGTCAGTAGTTTATCTCGTATTTCCCCTAATCGTCATCTGGAAAACAGGAAGGTGTGCTGGGTAGGTTTGTCATAGAAGCTATGATTCCAACAATTAGGAAATATAGTCTCAGAGTAAAAATCTGCTTAATTATCTTTGGTGGGGAAACAGGTGTTACGTGCACTGTTTACATTGCCTTGCTTAATTCAGATCAATGGCCTAAGAAACACCGAAGTCAGAAAAAAATTGAAATAGCACTCTATAACTTACTCATTTGCTCATTTAATGGATGGGGAAATGCCTGAGAATTCATGTAGATGATACGTGCATGCCTAAAAGAATGGGTGGCAGAGTAAGGGCATCATAGATTCAAATAGAAGAGTATCGTCCATTCACCAGTCAACAGAGCAGTGTGGGCAGAAGTAAGTCCAGGTGAGCTATTGTGGCCAGGAACAGATCCCAAAAGGTGAGGGCTAAGGTGTTTAGAAAATGCAAGAAGTGTGGGTATGAAATAAAATTCCTGTGAGTCTAAGAGAAGAGGATATGAAAATATAAAACTGAAATAATAGGGTCGAGGATGTAGCTCAGTGGTTCTGGCACCTGCCTCCCAAGTACAAAGTCCCAAATTTGATCACTGGTACCAAGAAAAAAGACAGACAGACAGACAGATGAAGAGGCAGGGAGAGAATTTTTTTTTTTTTTGGTGAGGGTGACATAAATTGACATGTGTCATTAAAAATTTGTTTTCAGATACATGTTGAGCAAAAAATCAAATTGTAAGTTGTCAAAATATTAGGAACATTGGGGCCAGGGATTTAGTTCAATGATTTCAGTGCCTGCCCAGCAAGCACAAGGTCCCAAATTCATCCCCAGTAACCACATATCACAATATCGGCCATGGTGACTCACACCCACCAGCAATCAGTACCACACACCACAGTGCTGTCCATCATAGCTCACACCTGTAATCCCAGTACTGGGGAGGCAGAGGTAGGAGGATTGCTGAGTTTGAGGCTTGCCTGGGCTACATAGTGAGCTCAGGGCCAGCCTGGACTAAAAACCAAGACCCTGTCTCAAAAAAAAAAAAAAAGGAACATTTCTAACCCAGTTTAAGTGTTTTTATGCCACCCTAGAAAAGAATTGCAGCATTAACTATGAAAAAAGTCCTGCCCACAACCTGTGTCCACACTATCTGTTTCATCTATATGTGTAGAAATGAATGAGCGATTAGCCAAAAAAAAACCTTTTATTTTCCCAACAGGATGATTTGTATTTCAAGTCACATGAGGAGAGTTTTACTAAATAAGTCACTTTGTAGCTTATAAATTATAATACTGGAGAGTTTAAGCTTTTCTTCCAGGTAAAACTACTATATGCAAGATTTAGCAGAAAAAATTTCTCAAGTCAGGAAGCATCATAGGCATGATTGTTTCATTTCTGATATAGCTATTTTGCCCAGATTTCTCTATGTATTTTTTTTTTTTTAAGACAGGGTCTCACTTTGTAGTTCAGGCTGACCCTGAATTCACTATGTAGCCCAGGCAAACCTTTAACTCAACAATCCTCCTGCCTCTGCCTTCTGAGTGCTGGGATTATAGGCATGAACCACTAAACCAGGCATTTGTGGTATGTAGTACTGATTGCTGGTGGGCGTGAGCCACCACGCCCAGTATTGTTGTATGGGGTTACCAGGGATTGAACCAGGGACCTTGCACTTGCTAGGCAGGTGCCAGAACCACTAAGCTAAATCTCCAGCCCAGACTTCTCTATTTCTGGAAGCAGCTCCTTCTACAAGCTGTATTATTTCCTTTGAACAGATACTGATATTCGTTTTTGTTATTGTTTAAATGTTGCAATTAGAAAAAGTGTGTTTTGGGACCAGGGATTTAGCTCAAGTGGTACTACACCTACCTTGGAAGCCCAAGGGCCCCAGTTTGATCTCTGGTACCACCAAAAAAAAAAAAAAAGAAAGTGTATTTTTAAAAATCTCTGATTTTGAGTAAATTCCCACTTTATTTACAAGGACTGGTGTTATTTGGAATGGGTCTAAAGGGTAACAAAGATTTTTTGCAGCTTCATTCTCAAATAGAGATACAGATGAAAACAACACCAAGATTTCATCTAACTCCACAAAGAATGGCTGCTATTGTAAAATCAACCAGCAATAAACGCTGGTGAGGCTGCAAGGAGAAAAGAACCCTTCTCCACTGTTGGTGGGAATGTAGACTTGTGCAACCACTGTGGAGATCAGTGTGACATCAGTGTGGAGATCAGTTTTCCTCAGAAAACTAGGATTAGAGGTCCCATTTGACCCTGCTATTCCCCTGATAGGGATATACTTGAAGGAATTAAAAGAAACATATTGTAGGGCTGGAGATTTAACTCAGTGGTTCTGGCGCCTGCCTTGCAAGCGCAAGGCCTTGAGTTCGATCCCGGTAACCACATACAATGTTGGGCGTGGTGACTCACGCCCATCAGCAATCAATACCTCATACCACAGTGACAGGCGTGGTGGCTCACGCCTGTCATCCCAGCACTCGGGAGGCAGAGACAGGAGGATTGCAGAGTTTGAGGCTTGCCTGGGCTACATAGTGATCTCAGGGCAAGCCTCAACTACAAAGCGAGACCCTGTCTCAAAAAAAAAAAACAAAAAACAAAACAAAACAAAAACAAACATATTGTAAAGACATATGTGCATATGTTAATAGCAGCTCAGTTTGTGATAGCCCAGTGTTGGAAACAGCCCAGATGCCAATCAACTGGAGACTGGATAAAGAAGATTTTTTTTTTTTTTGAGACAGGGTCTCGCTTTGTAGTTCAGGCTAGCTCTGAGCTCACTATGTAGCCTAGGCAAGCCTGGAACTCAGCAATCCTGTCTCTGCCTCCCAAATGCTGGGATTACAGGCGTGAACCAACACGCCCGGCACTGTGGTATGCGGTATTGATTGTTGGTGGGTGTGAGTCTTCATGCCCAGCATTGTATGTGGTTACTGGGATCGAACTCAGGACCTTGCACTTGCGAGGCAGGTGCCAGAACCACTGAGCTAACCTTCCAGCCCCGTGTTTTTTTTTTATAAAATGGAGTATTACTCTGCCATAAAGAATGACAAGTTTCATTCATTTATGTGCAAATGGATACACCTTGAGGACCCACTAATAAGTGAAATAAATGGATCCCAGATATATAAATACCATATCTTTTCTTTGGCATGAGAACCTCTAGATGTAAATGAGTTCTAGAATGTATGATAGATTTTGTGAAATAGAAAATACTCAAAGGGAATGTGGTAGGGGAAAGTAATGAGGGAAAAGAATAAATATGATTTGGAAAGAAAAAGAAAAAACATGTATATATAGAGGGTGGGGGTTGTGGGGTGGGTAGGGATATGGGTAAAAATTAGAATTAACTTGTGTCATATACTGGTACAAATTCCCCAATGCTGAGTGTGATTGTGAGCTATATATAAAATGTACCAATAAATAATTCAATTAAAAAATCAAGTGGCATGTTTCCCAACATATTCACATATACAATTCACTTCCTCTAACCAGCTCTAACATTTTTTTAATATTTTATTTCCCCTGACCCAACATCTGAGGTGCCATATGTTTTTAATTTTTCCATCTCACAGAGACTACATAGCAAGTCACAAATCTGCACGGTCTAAAGCACCTGACTGGATCACTTCTCAGCCTTTTGGCCAAGATCAAGTGTACTGTCTCTTCTTATCAGCTTAAAGCACATGACTGGAAAAATCTTTAACATCAGAAGAAAGGAATATAAATCCACATGCAAGTGGAACAAACATTGTGTACCTCACTAAGTACAAATCTTACGTAAAGCTAAACAATGCTTTTTAAATAATGAAAACAAATTTTAAGCATAGTCTCTTAAACAACATATTTCAATTTATTTCCTAATTGAAATAATTTCTCAGAAATTTTTAGCTATAATTTCACTTCCAGATGCTAAAAATGAATAAAATCTTAGGCTAACAGAATATTTCTAGGCCGTAATTATACTGAGAAGCCTATAATGATAGATTTACATTTAAAAAATTGATCAATTTCATGAATAATACACAGACCACATGGGAAATACTATAAAGAATCAATAACTGGGCCCTCATCATACTATGTAGCTTTTGCACAGCAAGAGAAACCACCAACAGAGTGAAGAGACAACACATTGCATTGGAAAAAATTTTACCAGCTGTTCCTCAGACAGAAGAATATATTGAGAACTCAAAAAAATTGACAACCTCAAATTTAAAGACCCTATCCAAAACATGGTCATCTGAAATGAAAAGACACCTCTCAAATGAAGAAATAGAAACACCAAATAAATATATGAAAAAATATTAAACATCACTGGTCACTCATGAAATGCAAATTAAAACAATGCTGAGATTCCATCTCACTCTAGAAAGAATGGGGTTGTGGAGGAAAAGGTACTCTTCTCCATTGTTGGTGGGAATGTAGACTGGTGCAACTAATGTGGAGATCAGTGTGGAGATTCCTCACAAAACTAGGGCTAGAGGTTCCATATGACCCAACTATACCTCTTCTTGGTATCTTCCCAAAAGAAGTAAAAGCATCATAGCACAGAAATACATGTACACCCATGTTTACAGAGGCAGTTTGAATAGCTACATCTTGGCAACAGTTCAAATGTCCATCAACTGAGGGATAGATAAAAAGATGTGTTTTTAATACAGTAGAGTGCCACTGCGCCACACAGAAGGACAATCTTTAGACATTTATAGCTAAATAATGCACCTTGAGATCATACTCCTAAGTGAAATAAATCAGACACATACGTTTAAATACCGCATTGTTTCTCAGGTATGAGAAACTGGAAGTAGAAATAAGGACTACAGTGTGTAATGGGTATTGGAATGGGAAGAAAATGTTCAAACGGGAAGGGAAACATGGAGGAGGGAATGAAGGGACAAGAAAAAGTGAAAATAGAAAGAAATGGAAACAAAGCTTTTGTGCATAGGGATGGCAGGCTTGAGGGAAGGAGGAAATGGGAAAAAAGAGGCAGGATGTACCATGTATAGGCGCAAATTCCCTATGATGAGTGTTATCATTATGTGTACCTAAAGTGTGACAATAAATGTCTTTTTCTATAAAGCAAAATAGGTTGCTGACAGAATCAGAAAACTCAAATTGCCTAGTGCTGGGCTCCTTGTTCTTCGTACAAACCATACTCCCTGCTCTGAACAAGTCTAGGCACATAATACCTGCAGTATTGCATTCAGTTTGGAGTAATTCATTTTATAAGGAACGCTGACAAAATAACATGTGTTCCAAGATGGGAAAGTAGAGAGATTAAAGAAGTTAAATAATGTCTAAAGGAGCAGGCTAAGAGACTGGTGGGGCAGAATGTAATATGAAGAAGAAAAACTTCAGAGTTAATAATTGGCTCTTTTCACATATTTGAGCAACTTATAGTGGAATAAATATTCTTTGTTTATACTTTTATAAGCATGATTTCAGAAGACAGACCAAAACAACTGAATTAAAATTATTACAGAATGACAAATAGATTTGGGCTATGAAAAGAGATACAAAAAAGACTTGCAGCTTTTACAAAATTTATTGATAATTTATGCATAGTGAACTCTGTCCATTTAAAGTATGCAACTCAATGAGTTATGACAGTGGTATATATGTGAGAAATCACCATCTTAATAAAAAGTATACAGAACATTTTCAGTACCTCTAAGATTCATCCTTTCTTTTATAGTCAATTGTTTCATGTGCCTCTGGCTCTGGGAAACCACTGATCTGTGTTTTATCACTATACTAAGGTTTGCGTTTTATATAAATGGAATCATACATCACGCACTGTTTGGTATCTGGTTTCTTTTACTTGGCCTAATGATTTTCGAGTTCATCCCTATTGTTTTATACGTTTTCCTTATGTTGAATATTGTTCAATACAGATCAGTAATATTACTGAATAGTAGTCCTTATATGAATATTCTACACCCACTAATTGTTGGACATTTGAATTTCCCCTTTGGAATTTTTGTGAAATAAAGCTACTGCAAACATTTTTGAGAAAATTTTTATGTGATCATTTTTGTGTGCATATATCTAGGAGTAGAATGAGCAGATTGTATGGTAGTGCATGTTTAACTTTTTTTTTTTTTAGACAGGGTCTCGCTTTGTAGTTCAGGCTGGCCCTGAGCTCACTATGTAGCCCAGGCAAGCGGCCGCGAGCTCAGCTATCCTCCTGTCTCTGCCTCCCCAGTGTTGGGATTACAGGCGTGAGCCACCATGCCCGGCACTGTGGTATGTGGTATTGATTGCTGGTGGGCGTGAGTCACCACGACCAGCCTTATATGTGGTTCCCGGGATTGAACTCAGAACCTTGCGCTTGCAAGGCAGGCGCTGGAACCACTGAGCTAAATTTCTGGCCCTGCATGTTTAACTTTTTGTTTGTTTGTTTGTTTGTTTTTTGAGACAGGGTCTCGCTTTGTAGTTCAGGCTGGCTCTGAGCTCACTATGTAGCTCAGGCAAGCCTTGAACTCAGCAATCCTCCTGTCTCTGCCTCCCGAGTGCTGGGATTACAGGGGTGAGCCACCACGCCCGGCTGCATGTTTAACTTTTAAGAAAGTTCTACAATTTTTTCCAGAGTGTCTGTACCATTTTACATTTCCATTTCAGTCTATAAAAGTTCCAGTTAATCTTCTACCTATCAGTACTTGTAATTGTCAATCTTTTCATTTTATGCTTTACACTGGTTGTAATGGTATTTTATTGTGGTTTTACTAGTATTTTTCTGATGACTAAGTATCTTTTCATTTACTCAGTGTATCTTTTGTGAGATTTTACTGAATTTAAATAATTTGAAAGCAGTGTTAGCCAATTAATGAATTGTCCATAAGGCTGTCATTTATTATTCTGAATACTAGGCAGTTCTTGATCAGATATATGGTAGAGAATATTTTCAACTATTCAGTGGCTTGCTTTTTCAGTTTTTTATAATCTTTCAAAGTAAAAATATATTATTTTGATAAAGCCCAATTCATATAGTTTTTTCCTTTAAGAGTCATGTTTTTTGTGTCCTGAGGAATCTTTGCCCACCTCAATTGGCAACAGTTTTTTCCAGTTTTATTATGTGGTGGTTTTATAATGCCATTTTATCTTTTATTTTATCACACTTTTGAGCTAATTTTATGTACTGTATAGTAAGGATATATATATATTTTTTTCTTTTTATATACATATCCAGTTTTTCTATCAGTATTTGTTGACTTTCTTTTCCCTGTTGAATTGTGATGGCAGCTTTGTTGAAAATAAAATTTCTATATCTTGCAGTTCATTTTATGTGCCCTAATTCCATTAATATACATATCTATATATATCTTTTTTAGTTTTTTTTTTTTGAGACAGGGTCTCGCTTTGTAGTTCAGGCTGGCTCTGACCTCACTATGTAGTCCAGGCAAGCCTAGAACTCAGCAATCCTCCTGCCTCTGCCTCCCGAGTGCTGGGATTACAGGCGTGAGCCACCATGCCTGGCATTGTGGTATATTGTACCAGGGATCAAACTTGGGACCTTGGGCTTGACAGAAAGATGCTAGAACCACTGAGCTAAATCTCTGGCCCCACATCTTTGTAGTTTTTTTTTTTTTTTGGAGTTTGTAAATGGTTAGTTCTACTTTTTAACCTATTGATCCATTTTCCTTCATTGGAAATCTTTATAGTTGATGTAATTATTGATATGGCTGGATTCAGATCTATGACTTATTTTCTGATTGTCATCTCAGATTGTCATTTCAGTCTTCTCCCTTTCCTGTCTTCTTTCAACTTAATTCAGTTTTTAATACATGAACTTAAAAGTATCTCTTGGCTTTTTTTTTAATCACATTTCTTCACAACCTTTTTTAGTATTTGTATTAAGGATTGCAATATTCATCTTTAAAGTTCTCATAGCTTATCTAGAGTTAAAACAAAACCGAGCTGCTATCTAGGTCCATTTACCCTCATTTCAATTGTATTTTATGTTATGGCTGTAAATATAATACCTTTATAACTCCCACATGCAGTTAATTGTAGCCTTGCACCAGAGCTCCTGTCAAAAAAATGTAATTAAAATAATGTGTCAGTTTTGACTCAAATATTAAAATATACTCTCTTAGCCAGGAGTGTTGAAGCATGCCTGTAAATTGTAGCACTCTTTTTAAAATTTTTTTTATTTTTTATTTTAAATTCTTTATTGGTACAATTTATATACATCTCACAATCACACATAACATCGGGGAATTTGTCCCAATATACGACACAAGTTAATTCTCATTTTTACCCATATCCCTACCCACCCACACCTCCCCACCCCCTATATACATGCTCTTTTATTTTCTTTCAGAATCATATTTATACCTTCCCCTCATTACATTCCCACACCAAATTTCCTTTGGAAACTTCCCATTCTAAATTGTAGCACTCTTATAGGTGTAACATTCTTGTAGGTGAAGGATTGGAAGTTCAAGTCCAGCCTGGACAACTTAGTGACTTGGCAGCACCCTGTCTCACAATGAAAAATAAAAAGGGATAGGGGTATACCTCTGTGTAAAGGCTCCAGAGAAAGAGAACAGAGAGGGGAGGGGAGAGGGAGAGAGGGAACAATAGAACAGTAAGGGTGGAACACGGATCACAAAGTGATCACACTCAGAAATACTGTCTGGCAACCAATAGACACAACAGCCTACTCCAAGAAAGAGAAGCGAAATTTATCACCTTTTAAAAATGGAGCCAATGATAGCTGTCTTTCCTTCAGCGGGCTAACCTTATTCTAACTAATACTCACCTTGGGTTCAGTCTCAACTCTCTTAGGTGGTAACAAGGACTTAGAGAACAGTCTAAGCAGCAGATGTGATTTTTCTGCCCCAGTCTCTTTTTCACAGAGCACCAAAGAATGAGCACCTGCCACTCCTGCAAGACTCCTTCTAGGAAGCTATGTCAGTTAATTAGGCAGCAAGACAACGTAAATAGAAGATATTGTCTACAGTCCCTTTGACAAAGATTGACATAAAAAATAACAGATATGTGCTTCATTCCCAGAAGCTCTCTTGAATGGGAGGAACAAAAGTAAACATCTTTAAATAATTCACATTCTTTACCTCCTGACCTCATTCTTTATCTCTGGCATAAGCCCTTCCCACCTTCTTCCCATTCTCTCTCAAAGTGAAGCAAAGAGACTCAGGGACAGCATTTGGGACAATGCCAGGAGGTTCCCTTACTTTAGATAACTATTTTTTCCTAACATATTCTGCTATGTTACAATATTATTATTTTTGAATATAGATCTTATTGCCAGGAACATTGGGATGTAAATAAATTACAGTGTTTCCTGTAAGAAGTTAACTCTTTCTGATGAAATATGTACTATGTTTTTGGCTCATTCTACTGTTGAGTGCAAAGAAAGCAAAATATTCCACAGTCTTTCTTGCTTCTTCTCCCTGGTTTGTCTCTCCTTAAAGTTTCCCTGACCTATACAGTATTGTTTGCATTCATTAATTTCCCATAGCCTGCTCCAAATATTTAACTTTGCTATATTCTTTCTTCCATTACAATAGTGATCATCTCAATTCCCATTCTAATGGATATCTTCCTCACAAAACCTTCTTTCAAATCATGAAAGGGAAAGATATTTCTTTTTCCAATTTTTTTTAACTGTGTGTGGTAGGATTCCTGATTAAGATGCCATATTATGGGCTGGAGGGTTAGCTCAGTGGTTCCAGCGCCTGCCTAGCAAGCGCAAGGACCTGAGCTTGATCCCCGGTAACCACATATAATGCTGGGCGTGGAGACACGCTCACCAACAATCAACACCACATACCACAATGCCAGACGTGGAGGCTCACGCCTGTAATCCCAGCACTCGGGAGGCAGAGACAGGAGGACTGCTGAGTTCGCGGCGGCTTGCCTGGGCACCATAGTGAGCTCAGGGCCAGCCTGAAGTACAACGCGAGACCCTGTCTCAAAAGCAAAAAAAAAAAAAAAAAAAAAAAAAAGATGCCATATTATAACTATTTTTGCTAGAATTTCCACTTCCTGAAAGTTCCTTGCTAAGCATTTCTATAGTGATCCTAGTGTCTGCCTTGGGATCCAGGTATATGAAAGATAGTAAGTGTGTGGGCTGTTTCTCCAAATAGAGCTTGCAACATTTTCCAGCTGTACTGTATTTTATAAGACCAAATGACTAATTCATATTAGGTGATGCAAGAGTATCTCAAGGCTCTAGAGGAAAGAGGAGCCATTAGACAACAGAAGACTGAGTTCCTGAACTATAAGCGGAAGGCTCCTGCCCAACATTTAATTAGATTGTGATAGTGCAAGAAATAAACTTATTTTAAGACACTGAAATTTGGGAATGGGGCTGGAGAACATTGTTACTACACTGTAGATTTACCCACCCTAATTAATATGTCACATAAGACTTCTTGAATATTAGCAGGTGGAGCCAAACTGGAGGAAGTGGCCCTCAGGGGTGTAATTTAGAAGGGTATGTCTTTGTCCCCCCCCCCCCCCCATTTCCCTGGTGCCCTGAATTGAAAAGATTTCCTCCACTGCCTTCAGTCAGCTACCACCTGTAGAGAACAGGGAGAGGGGGGTGGGTGTAACCAGAACCTCTGCAGTTAGGTCTCCTGTGAGGCAGACAGCACAAGGCAAATTAATTATAAGTAGATAGAAAAGAGACTTAGAGTAGAAGCTGAGCTTGCGTACTCTGGGTAGCAAAGACTGTAAGCCCCAAGTTTGCCACCTTTTTGCCACCATCTCAAGTAACAAATGACTCACAAGACCAGGAGAGCAGGGCAGACACCAGCAATAGTCCTTGAGGAATTATGTAGATGAAGATCCTGTTGTAGTTCTGCCCTGGAGCATCACAGTATGTGGGACCAAGGAGTCCTTGTTGCTAATGGAGGCAAAGACAAGAGTCAAGGCCCCAAGTCCCCCTACTGGCAGGAAATCTTGGTGCAGTCATAGCCTGAACTGTGCAATAGGATTGCTCCTGACAACCACCAGACAGCTGACCATGGACTGAAACTTCTGATACTGTGTCAAAATAAATCTTTCCTCTTTTCAATTGTATTTTGTCTGAGGGATGAAAAATTGACTAATATAGTAGTAAAGTTCTTCCATTTTCATTCTTTTTTAAAAATTAGTGCACATATAATCAGTACATAATGCTCATGTTTCTTGTGTGGAGGTGGTACATATATATATAACACATTTCAATTCCTTTTTTATCCGATGTGCTTTTATGTGTGTTTCTATATACATTTTTTACTTGGTTTGTCAAATTCTACAAAAAAATAAAATCTTCCTAGGATGCTGATATCATTGAATCAACAGACTGAATTAGAAAGAACTGAAAGCTTTCAATATTGTTATTTCCATTTATTTCTTGTTTATTTTTAAAAATTTTATTTGTCTCATAAACTGGGATGCAGATTTGATAACAGCAGGAACTTTAGTCATTTTGTTTACACCTACACTCCAGAATCTAGAAGAATATTTAGCATATTGTAGAATCTCAATAAATATTTTTGAAGTTGGTAATAACCATTTTACTTAGATGCCCCCCCTTTCTCTCTGCTATGAATGAATACATGACTTTACACATGCTACGCACTTGGTCTACCCACTGAGCTTGCCCAGCTCCTGTCCCACTTTATTACCCTGTATGTTTTTCTCCCTTTTATGCTTATATACATACTATTGCATAATACTAATAATTATTACAGAAAAACCACATGATTGTTGATAGCAGTTTTCCACCTGGAATTCAAGTTTCGTTAGGACAGGAACCAATTTATTATTATTATTTTTTAATTGAATTCTTTATTGGTACAATTTATATACATCTCAAAATCACATATAACATTGGGAAATTTGTACCAGTATATGCCACAAGTTAATTCTCATTCCAATTTATTATTAATAATTTATTATTCTGTATAAATAATTCCTATTTATTATTTGTTAATTGTTTAATTCACTTCTACATTCTTAATGACTGGCTTGGTATCTTGTACAAGGCAGGCATCAAATAATCAGCCCTGTAAAACTATTTCTAGACTCCTACTATTTCTTAAAAATATTTACTATAATATAATAAAAGTATTATATTGCCAGCACTTTGTTTCAAAGAGGTCTGTCCAACTGGCTTTCTGCCACTTTTATCATGTGGACTATTTGATTAACATTTTTAATCAAATTTCCTAGGCTGAGGAAGGATGTCCTTCATGGACACCAAACCAGACTGGTTGAATCAAGAAACTAAGTTCTAAATTTAAGTGTAAGTTCCTAAATTGAAAAAAAAAAAAAAAGAAGCTATATGCTAACAAACTCTGCAAGTAACTATTATACTGGTGAGTTTGGCATCCACTCCTTTGGATTATATCCAAGACATTGCTGCTTTATCTTTGTATGCTATAATTTTTGCCACGTTGCTCTGGGTCCAATTTTTCTCATCATCCCTGCCCCTACTGTGTTCCTGCTTCTGCTTTCCAGGGCTGCATTTTCTTTTTGGCCACCTGCCCTCCAAGGACAGCTGGAAGGCCACCCTGGCTGAGTACTTAAGGAACTCATTAATCTCAACTTTATCTTCCTGATTATGCTGACCACACTCACTACAAGGGCCACACGTTGTTACAACTGTGAGTTCTAATTTTAGAGACAGTGAAAGAGGAATAGCTCAACGTTTGGCATCTCTAAACAGTTGTTTGCTATGTGTATGACTTTGAAATTGTTACTTTTCTTCATCTTAGTTACAATAATAATAATTACTCTCCTTACCTGAGAGATGCTGTATCAAATGACATTATATATCTTGCTAGAATTTGGTAAATCATCCAACAAACAAACAAATAATAGTTGTAAATAACCTCTATCATCCAAATCTCTGAGGTACTTTTTCTGCACTGTGATTTTTAATAAGAAAAGACAAACTTTCTAGAACTCACTTTTTTTTTTTTTTTTTTTGAGACAGGGTCTCGCTTTGTAGTTCAGGCTGGCCCTGAGCTCACTATGTAGCCCAGGCAAACCTAGAACTCAGCAATCCTCCTGTCTCTGCCTCCTGAGTGCTGGGATTACAGGCGTGAGCCACCACGCCCAGCATAGAACTCACTTTTTTTCTAAGAATAAAACCAACTATTTTCTTCTCTGACTTACAAATGCCCTGTACACTATCCCTGACTGAACAGTAAAATATCTTAATACTTTTGAGTCTTTTTATTTCCTAGTGATAATTTGTCTTGCTTATACAAACTTGCCTTGATAAAAGTAGTATTTTTCAAGTAAAGAAAGTTTTAAAATGTCTCAACTTGGTCTTGTGAAAAGCTAGAGTATTGATCTATTATGTGACCTAAGGATTTCTACCCTTCTAATGAACTTTAATTATCCCATCCCTGTAGTATATCACCCAATCCTGCTGATTCTGTCCATTAACTCTTAATTCTTTCTTCCTCTTTACTGACATTGTTTTATTCAAATCTTCCTCATCCTTAAGGGTGAACATTATAATTCTCTCCTAATTTGTTTAACTGCCTTCATTTGCTGCCTCCCAGTTCTTCTTTCTTACCCAGCAATATTGTCGACTGCAGCAACCACATTGCTGTACTCTTGTCACTGTCTTATATATTTGTTCCTCAAAGACCTGTGTCATATTCACAGTACAGTCCTTGAAACAGAAAAAAGTAAATGGTTGCTTAATTCATCACTTCTTGCTCATAATTCATACAACATTAAAAGCAATAGTACTTATAAATTTATGTATAAGAAAGTTATTATTAAAACAACCAGTAAATCTGAAATGTAACTAATATTACATAACATACATATAACTTTTTAAAAATTTGAATCTTTATTGGTACATTATATATACACCATGATTATGCTCAACATTAAGAACTTATATCAGTATATGACATAACTTAATTCTCATTTTTCCCCTTCCCCTACCCACCCTACAGCTCCCCTGCCCTATATGCACAAACCCTGCTTCCTTTCTATAACCATCAAATTTTTTTCTTTCTTCTCATTACTTACTCCTAAACCCCATTTCCCTTTGAATATTTACTATTTCTATCTATCATGCATTCTAGAATTCATTTACATCTTCAGTTTCTCATACCAGAGAAAAGATATGATACATATCTGCGACTTATTTATTTCCCATATGAGTATGTCCTTAAGGTACGTCCATTTGAGTACAAATGACTCAAACACATTTTTATGGCAGAGTAATACTCCATTTTATTTATTTATTTATTTATTTTTTAAAAACAACTTTTTTGTCCAGTTAGAGTTGATGGGCATTTGGGTTGTTTTCAAGATTTAGCTATTGCAAACTGAGCTGCTATGAACATGGGTGCACATGTGTCACAGTGAAATGAATCTTGTAATTCTTTTGTGTATATTCCTAACAGAGGAATAGCAGGGTCAAATAGGACCTGTAATCCTAGTTTTCTGAGGAATCTCCACATTGATCTCCATAGTGGTTTTTTTGTTTGTTTGATTGTTTGTTTGTTTTTCTTGAGACAGGGTCTCGCTTTGTAGTTCAGGTTGGCTCTGAGCTCACTATGTAGCCTAGGCAAGCCTCGGACTCAGCAGTCCTCCTGTCTCTGCCTCCCGAGTGCTGGGATTACAGGCGCGAGCCACCACACCCGGCACTCCATAATGGTTTTACCAGTTTACATTCCCACCAACAGTGGAGAAGGGTTCCTTTTTCCATAACTTCTAATCTTTTTCAAGCACATTCCTTTTTAATATTTGTGACTTAGACAAGTATATAAAGTATGTTTCATGTAGCTATCTATTGAAAGACACCTGAAATAAAGCTATATTTGTAAAGTTTCTATTTTATCTATCTATCTATCTATCTATCTATCTATCTATCTATCTATCTATCTATCTATTTATCGAGACAGGGTCTCGCTTTGTAGTTCAGGCTGGTTCTGAGCTCACTATGGAGTCCAGGCAAGCCTCGAACCCATCAATCCTCCTGTCTCTGCCTCCTGAGTGCTGGGATTACAGGTGTGAGCCACCAAACCCGGCACTGTGGTGTGTGGTATGTGATATTGATTGCTGGTGGGCGTGAGTCTCCACGCCCAGCATTGTATGCGGTTACCGGGGATCGAGCTCAGGACATTGTGCTTGCAAGGCAGGCGCTGGAACCACTGAGCTAATCCTCCGGCCCAAGTTTCTATTATATTTTAAAATCCTATTCCTTTCTTATTTTCAAAGAAAAACCATAGCCTCCATTTCTAAAATTAAGAATCACTCGTGAAAGTCAAAGAACTAAAGCTCCAAATTGGTTAGTAGGAGGTTCACATGGATGTTACTAAGTGTGTCTGTGTGACTTTCACTTTATTTTCTTTTAAAATATCTTCCTCTTTGCCTATAGTCATGTAACTTATTTAATCAATTTGATGAGGATTTATGCATTTAATCAATGTGGTTATGAAAGTGTGTTTTCTTTCAGAAATAGAAATGCTTGCCTGGTATTTATTTTCCTATTAGAAACATATCCACAAGGTAGTTACACTTTATTTAAAATACACACTGTATATCTTAAAATCCAGAGCAATTTCCAACAAGTATTCCATTTTCAACTTTTTTTTTTTTTTTTTTTTTTTAAGACAGGGTCTCGCTTTGTAGTTCAGGCTGGCCCTCAGCTCACTATGTAGCCCAGGCAAGCCTCGAACTCAGCAATCCTCCTGCCCCTGCCTCCCGAGTGCTGAGATTACAGGTGTGAGCCACCATGCCCAGCACTTCATTTTCAACTTTTTATAGATTTGTTTCAAAAGGGTTTTCATTGGTCAGGTAGGATTTTTAAATCTTGTTTTCTTGAGTAATGCACATATCCAACACCTATATCTAGGTGGATATGTACATATCCAACACCTATATCTAGATGGATAAATATTATTTTTCAAATTCTTTAGGACTTCATTACCTTAAAAATTCTAGATAATTCTCTGTCAGCAGAAGCTCTAAAAATCTTAACTTTTTAGTGAGTTTCAGAAAATTATAGCTTATTTCCAAAGTATGAGAATGTAGAGTCTTAGCAAAGACCAAAAAAAGTAGGTAAATTATAGTTATTTAGTAGAATAAAGAATTCTACAATACCAATTGTTCAGTTTATTCAATTAGAAATTCAAAACCACCAAACTGGCATCAAAATGTTGAAAAACTCACTTTTCTTTTTTTTCTTTTCTCTTTATTCCTTCTCTTCTTTTTCTTTTTCTTTCCTTTTGGCCTGTCCATAGTATACTATGATGCTCCTGGAAATAGAACTTCAAGGGGAAAGAGGAATAAACAGGGTCCAAGTTTTCTATGATTCTGTAGCCCTTTAATCATAGATATACTAGTACAGGCAAAGAGTAGGATTGACTCAAACAGCTTCAGGGAACTTGCTACTTTGGTGCACTAAACTGAAGTCTCTGAGCAAATTCTATTTTAACAATAGCCACAGAGTCCTTTATCAAGGATTGCCTTATCTTTAATATTTTAAGTCCAGTGCCTTAAGTGATAGGCTGGTTGTTTTCTTCTCTCTAGATGATTCCTACTTTGATGGATTGTTTTATGTCTCAAGGTTTCAGTACATGGTCTGCTGGGTAAGGCAAAGACATTTCATACTAGCCTGCTGAGATTTCTGCACATTTCTGACAAGCTCTCGGATTTAGGTTTTATCTCAGTATGCTTCTTTGTTCTATCTTAGGACTTAAAATAATTTTCTTATAAATTCTCAAGCTGATGTAGTTTCTTTCGCCATTGATTTCTAATTTCATTGCAATAGAATCTGAAAATATCCATGGGATAGTTTCAGTTCCTTTGCATTTACTTAAGTAGTTCTATGAGCTAATGTGTGATATATTTTGAAGAAAGTCCCATGTGCCATCTCTTTGGTGATCCTGCTAGGTGGGCATTACACTGGTTGAAGTGACCCCAGCAGGAGGAGGCTGTGCTCTCCCATGAGAGAGAACCATAAAAAAGCAACTCTTATTCTCTCCTGCTCTCTGGAGTTACAATGGATCCAGGACTGGGGAAGGACAGAACATGAGATTAGTTTTAAAATGACTAAATTTGATGACTGATGGTGACTGAAAAGCTGTGCATCTTCCTATGAGTTTGCTGAGAGCAGTGACTGAAGAAAAATAAAGCCATTTCATGTTTATCCCACAGCAAGTTCAAATTCCTTGACAAATGAGTTACATTTTTACCCCCAGCACGGTCCTAAATTACAGTATTTACTCAATGAGTTATTTAATAAACCTTAATTAATTGGAATTATAATTTTCAGTTTATATGAGTAAATAAAAATACACTGGAACTAAAATAGTCTTTAAGAAACAGCCTGAAGGAACCAGAGATTTAGTTCAGTGGTTCCAGCACCTCCTTGCAAGCACAAGGTCCCTGGTTCAATCCCCAGTAATCACATACAATACTGGGCGTGGTGACTCACACCAACCAGCAATCAATACCACATACCACAGTGCTGGACGTGCTGGTTCACGCCTGTAATCTCAGCACTCAGGAGGTAGAGAGGAGGACTGCTGAAGTCGTGACTTGCCTGGGCTACACAGTGAGCTCAGGACCAGCCTGAACTACAAAATGAGACCCTGTCTCAACAAACAAACAAACAAACAAACAAAAAACAGCCTGGAAGCACCAATATTAAGTTTGATCAAAGAAATTCAACTTCTTGAATATAATTATTTAATTTTTTTCTCTCAAGTCAATCATTTCCTGTGTGTGTATGTGTGTGTATGTATGTACATTTTGTGGGGAGATTGCTTTGTTTGGGTGTTTGTGATGAAGTTCCCTCTTTTGCATCAGGAAAGGTAATGTTTTTTTATTTTATTTATTTATTTATTTATTTATTTATTTTTGAGACAGGGTCTCGCTTTGTAGTTCAGGCTGGCTCTGAGTTCACTATGCAGCCCAGGCAAGCCTGGAACTCAGCAATCCTCCTGTCTCTGCCTCCCGAGTGCTTGGATTACAGGCGTGAGCCACCACGCCCAGCACTGTGGTATGTGGTATTGATGGCTGGTGGGCATGAGTCTCCACACCCAGCATTGTATGTGGTTACCGGGGATCGAACTCAGGACCTTGCACTTGCAAGGCAGGTGCCGGAACCACTGAGCTAACCCTCCGGCCCAGGAAAGGTAATGTTTTTACAAAATACTGTAGGTATCATTCTCTAGTATGGGAAACTGAAGGTGTAAATGAGGTCCAGAATATATGATAGGTTGGTGAAATAGAAAGAACATGTTCAGAGGGATGAGGGAAAGGAGGGGTAGATGAAAGTAAAGAAGGGAAAGAAAAATTTGATGGCAAAAAAGGAAACAAAACTTATGTATCTAGGGGGCGGGGTTTGTAGGGAAGGCAAGGGAATGGGAAAAATGGGAATCAAGATGTGTCATGTACAAGTACAAATTCTCAGTGTTGAGTGTGATCATAATGTATGTATAAAATGTACCAATAAGATAAATTAAAAATAAAAGTAAAAAAAACCCCTAAAATATTGTATGGGACTAATGTGATGTTCCTATGTGATAGTTGCTGTGAAAAGATAAGTGATCTACTGAAAATATCGCCCACTTCATTTAGCATCATGTATAACTCACAGGGAATTTATATTGCCCAACATGATAACAAGATCTCTTCACCACTAGATGGCCTGATACAGTAAAAAGAATGAGAGATATTTAATATTGGTGATTCTGACAAAAAGTTTTCTAAAATAAATACTAGTTCAAGTAAATAGAATTGCAATACTTTCCCTTTAATAAATACTTTGATTTTTCCTGATATTTTTCTACCAATATGTTTAACAGTTCTCCATTTTTATGTCTTTAATAGTGTTCAATTACATTGCAAGATTTTCAGAATACCTAGCTATAGTAGTCATTAAGAATAAATTACCTACTTTCCTTTTTTTTTTTTTTTTTTT
>PVIC010031156.1:0-21479 GCA_004025085.1 Thryonomys swinderianus | reverse complement strand
CAACCCAAATGTCCATCAACTGGAGAGTGGATAAAGAAGATGTGTTTTTTTTACAAAATGGAGTATTACTCTGCCATAAAGAATGACAAGATCGATCCATTTAGGTGCAAATGGAGACATCTGGAGGATATACTAATAAGTGAAATCAATAGATCACAGATAGACAATTTCCGGATCTTCTCTTTGGCATGAACACCTGCAGATGCAAATGAGTTCTAGAAAGTAGGACAGCTTTTATAGAGTGGAATATTTCTATAGGAAACTTGGTGTGGGAATATGATGAGGGGAAGGAATAAATATGATACAGAAAGAAAATAAAAGCATGTATAAAGGGGGGAGGAGGGGGGAGTGGGTAGGGATATGGGTAAAAATGAGAATTAACTTGTGGCATATGCTGGTACAAATTTCCCAATGTTATATGTGATTTTGAGATGTATATAAATTGTACCAATAAAGAATTCAATTTAAAAAAAAGAAATTATAGCAACTCTAGCCATATATGCATGGAATATTGGCATGTCCAACTTCGTAAAACAAACAGTATCTGAAGTGAGGACAAAGATAATCCCTGATACAATAATGATGGCATCTTCAATACCTCACTCTCACAAATAGACAACTCACCTTGATCAAAAGAAAAAAACAATAAAGAAACATGACATTTGTTCATTTCAATACGTTATGGAACTTTCTTCAAAATAAATCTTATTTTTGTTCAAAAGCTGTTGTCAACAAATACAGAAAAAACATCTCAAAATGATTTATTTCATTTTACCAGACCATAACAGAAAGAAGCTATAAATCTTTAGTAAAGGAAATTAAAAATCTTCTGCTAGTACATGCAGATTAAACATTATTATTTTGAAAAATCAGTGGGATGTTAATAAAAGTGAATGAAATTTAAAACACATGTAAATAAAAATGGAAATACAACATACCAGTATCTGTGGGAAACATTGAAGGTAGTTAGAACACAAAAGTTTCTAGATATGGGTTTCTGCATTAGAAATAAAAATGCTCTAAATTAAACTACCTAATGATACATCTCAGTGTCTTATCTTATGGACTCTGTCAGTCCACAAAATAAGAAAAGGAGTGAAATAATAAAGAACAAAACCAAAATTAATGAAATACAGACTAAAATAAAAATGCATATGATCTGTGAAATAAATACAAACAAGACTGATAAAGCCTTAGCCAAACTCCCCAAAGAGAAGACTCAAATTAGTAAAATCAATCAAGGGAAACATAATAACACATACCACTAAAATAAAGAAAATCATTAGAGATTACTGGAAAATCTAGAAGAAATGGATACATTTCTAGACCTATGGCCTCCCAAAATTGAACCAAGAGGTTAAAAATAATGATAGCAATCACACCGACTAAAGGCTAACTAAATTCCAAGGCTAACCCCTCTCCAAAAAAGAAGAGAAAGGAAAAGGAAGGAAAAAGTGAAAGGGAAGGAGAGAGAAACCATAGACTAATATCCTTGATTTAAAAAAGATTAAATAATCTTCAATGAAATACTTACAAATCAAATTGACAACAATTTAGATAATCATGATGAAGTTACATCCATCTCAGGATTCCAAGAGTAATTCCATAAATACAATTTAATAAATATAATATATTGTACAAATGGAATCAAAGACAAAAATCACATGATCATGTCCCTAGACACAAAGATTTTATAGTTTTCAGCATTCTTTCATGATGAAAAATTTCAATGAAAGTAGGTATACAGTAATCTTGTCTCAAGATAATAAAGATTATGTACAATAAACTCACAACCAACTAAGTGCTTATGGGGAAACAAAATATTTTTTTCTAAAATCACAAATGCAAACAAGTGAGTAATATCAAACAAGTGAGTTAATATCAAAATCCCTGTCAATATAGTACTTTTAGTACTATCAATATAGTGCTATCAATATAGTACTAAATGTAGTACTTTTAGTACTATCAATATAATACTTCTTTTAAAGCAATCAGGCAAGACAAAAAAACTAAAATATACATAGAAAATGAGCTAGTCAATCACTGTTTGGACATTATATGATTTTGCATTGAGAGGACCCTGAAAACATCAAAATACTTGTATAGCTAATAAACAAATTTAAAAATAAGCAAAATTTTTATACAAAAATCTTTATACAAAAGCTGTAACTTTTCTGTATACTAGTAACAGAATGGCTATGAAAAAAGGTTAGGAAAATAGTTCCATTTATAACAGATTCAACAAGAAGGGGGGAGAAAGTAGAGGAAGAGAAGGAAGAAAAATCTAGAAATATATTGAACCGAAGAGGTGAAAGATGTCTACATGGAAAATTATAAAACATTAGAAAATGAAGTTGAACAAAACACCAAACAATGGAAATTTGTCCAATGTACTTGTACCAGAAAAATCATTGTTGATAAAATGGCCAGAATATTGAAAGCACTCTACAGGTTCAATGCAATACCCATCAAAATTCTAATAACATTCTTCACTTCAAATAAAATAATTCTAACATTCATAGGAAGCATAAAAGATCAAGAATAGTGAAAGAAATCTGAAACAAAAAGAGCAACCCCACTACTATTACATTAGTCAATTTTGAAATATATTATAGAACCACAGTAACAAAAATAATGGATAGTGGCATACAAACTGATACATAGAACAATAGAATAAATTACAAGGAGAAAGATAAACCCACACAGTTACAACCACTTCATTCTTGACAAAAATGCCAGACCCTTGTTAGAGGGCCACATTCTGTTGGGAAGGCTGAATGTCCACATGCAAAACATTGAACCTAGATTCCAATCTCTCACCTTGGACAAAATCAACTCAAAATGGATCAGTCATTAATATAAAGCTTGCGACTTTGAAACTCATGAAAGACTTAGAAGTCCTTCAACATATAAGCACAGGTGGCTTCTTGAAAAGAAGTTAAATAGTTCAAAAATAGCAATAGTCACTGAGTGGGATCACATCAAATTAAAGTTTTGGACAGCGACAGAAAGTCACCAAAGCGATGAAACAACCTAAAAAATAGAAAATCTTTGTGATTTACTCTTCTAATAGAATGTTAATCTCCAGAACAAATCAGTGTAGACCACCCTGAGAGAGCAGCAATTTCATAAATTGCTTTTCATATTAAAATTGTGAGTCTGCTTATTAGCCCACAATGGCTGCCTGACGAGCCAGCAGTCGGTGTGTGGAAACCCCCCACACTGCTGCTCACAGCAGAAGCCTGTGCTTACCCTGTGGCGTCTTGGGCACTGAGACAGTACTGCAGTGAAGGGTAACGTGACTCATGTGCCAAACGTCTATAGAAGCAAAAGGTGATCTTGAGAGAAAAAAAGAAAACGAATTTCCTATTAATACACGATCCGTTCTGACTAGAATATGTTGTTCCCTCGTGGCAAGGACCCTGCTCCGGTCAGTGTTCACCAGTTCTCAGTTCCCTGCACCACCCCTGATCCTTTCAAGTAGCCGTGTGTTCGGTAAATAGTGACAAGCTCCAGGCGATAGTGTCTAGGCCTGATAGGAGTGCTGACCTTTTGGACCCCCATTTATGCAATAAGTTCTTATCTCATCTTTTTTATCCTGCTGCGGTACCCCTGGTCAGGTGATTGGAGGTCTGATCAGCTTCCGATAATATACCAAGATCTCAGAAAATAACACAAAAAGAACAGGTGATCCACTCAGTCAATGGGTGAATGAACTGAACAGATACTTCTTCAGAGAAGTATAAATGACCAGCAGTTATATGAACAATGTTCAAAAATTTTAGCTATTGGAGAAAAGGAAAATGAAAGCTACCTTAAGATTCCATGTCACAAAGAGCTGGATGAATGACATCAAGAATACAGAGTACAGCCGGGCGTGGTGGCTCACGCCTGTAATCCCAGCACTTGGGAGGCAGAGGCAGGAGTATTGTTGAGTTCGAGGCTTGCCTGGGCTGCATAGTGAGCTCAGGGCCAGCCTGAATTACAAAGCGAAATCCCGTCTAAAAAAAAAAAAAAAAAGAATACAGAGCACAAAATAGCAAGAATCCAGGAGGTAAAGGAACCCTTAGATACTATTTGTAGGAATGTAAATTAGTACAGCCACTATGAAAATCGGTATGGACTTTCCCTAAAAAAATCTAAAAATAGAACTACTAATGTGATTCAGTTTCATGTTTCAAAGGAATCAAGGTCAATGCAGTGTAGAAATAACTGTGGACCCACGATTATTGCAGCAGGATTCAGAAGAGCTAAGATATGGAACATACTTGATGAGGAGCAGTCTGGACAAAAGAAATGTGATACATGTCCACAAAGAAGCAGTATTCAGAAAAGCAAAATCATAGCATCTTCAATAGAATGGAGTCACTAATGACCAGCATGCTATAGGGAATAACTCAGCCTAAAAGAGATGAGTTTCACATGTTCACGTTCATCTTCATGTGTCGCATCTAAAGAAAAATGTGATGAGAATAGAAGAGAGTGTTAGAGAAAAGGAAAGGAATCGGGCAAGGGAGATGTTTAGGAGGCGAATGAGGTCATGATGTGATGCAAGCATGTTATTCTCATGTGTGCATATACCACAGGGAAACCAATATTCTGTACAATTAATATGTGATAATGAAAATTGTATAAAAGTTAAGTACAGAGCTTTTCATTTCACATTTCAGTAGTTTGTTTTAATGCTCAGTAATAAATTATAAAATCATATAAAAAAGGAATATATAATTTGAACTAGTACTTTAAAGAAGATTCTCTTTCAATCTCCCTCCCCTCCCCCTCCCCCGCTCTCTCTCCTGGGGACTGAACTCAGAACCTTTTGCTTTCAAGGCAGGTGCTAACACCACTGAGGTATATCTCCAGGCCTTTCCATTTTTTTTTTCAAACCAGGAAATTGATGGGTTGATGATTTAACCAGTGATGAGGGACAGTTTCTTTAGGCACAGAGTCATTAAAAAGATCTTCTGCAAAAGCAGTATTTGAGCTAAAGCCTAAAATATATGAGGCCACCTTGTTAAGTTCTGATGCAAAACTATTTCAGCAAGAGATAAAGTGCAAATAATTTATCTCTTTAGAAATAGGCTCACCGTCTTTTAAAACTTAAAATACCAGTGTGACACACAGTTCTGTGATTCAAATATCCAGACAACATCAAATAATATTCACCCCAACCTCAGAACTTTCCTTATGTAGTATGAATATATTCAGGTTCCGTCTCAGGTTAAGAGTTGGACAGCAAAGCCGTATCTATTGTTTTCTACCAATACCAATGCCATAAGAGTGAATCCAGAATGCAAGATTAAAATTTCTGATCTGATTTTGGTTTTCGGTACCTTCTTCCTAAATCAGATTAAAGATTATGTAATTACTTTAATCAAGTAGTAAAATAAAGGGGACTGTATTCACCCAGTGTGATGCATAAATCAATAAATACTGTAATTTTCATTATTCAAACTTGTGGGATCCAGAGGAACGGAATGTAACTAGGACCTTTGGATTTAGGTTCTAGTCTCCTGTAAATCTATGGCACACAGAGATATAATATCTAGATAGAAGTGAGACTTAGAGAAACTGAGTTTGGGCCTGATCTATGCTACTCTGGGTAGCAAAAAATCCCAGGCCCCAGCCTACCACAACTTTTATTCAGCACCTCTGTATAATTAAAATGTACCAAAAACTCAGAAGGCAGGGTAAACACCAGCAATGGGGCAGTTCCACCTTGAAGCATCACAGCACATGGGACCACCAGAGTCCTTGTTCTCCAAGGTGAAGGTGAGATGAGTGCAAAGTGTAGGCAGCCAGGAAGGGCGCTCCAATTATTTCTCCCAAACAGGATTCCTTTTGCAACATAGTTAAGTCCGAAGTCTGTCTGCAGGAAGGCCTGGTTAGTTTTGACCCTCTAATGTTTTCTCCCAAACAGGATTATTCCCAACGTAAACTACACCTCTACTCTGAGGATACAATTGAAAGTCAGTGGATTTATCTAGCATGCACTAGGACCTGAGCTCAATCCTAATACCATGAAAAATTCTGTACCTCTTTATGCTTTAAATGATTTTCACAATCTAAAAGACCAATATAGCTTTTATAACACTATTTCCTAAAACAAAATAATTTCATTTAATCTTATTATGTTTATAGATAAAAAGTTAAGGGCTGGAAATTTAGTTCAGTGGTTCTGGCATTTGCCTGGCAAGCACAAGGTCTCGAGTTCAATCCCTGGTACTTCATACCACAGTGCCTGGCGTGGTGGCTCAGGCCTGTAATCTAGCATTCAGGATGCAGAGGCAGGAGGATTGCTGTGAGTTCGAAGATCATTATGGGTTACATAGTAAGTTCAGGGGCAGCCTGAACTACAAAGTGAGACCCTGTCTTAAAAAAAAAAAGTTAAATTATTGTGCTGTTTTACACTGCTTTTATATTATGTAGTAAATTGGCCTCCAGGCTAAGGGTTATTAGCCATAGATCAAAAACGTGATAAGAATTTTGTATAGGAAGTAGGATAAATATGCAAATGGAAAGGAGAACAAAAAGGAGGAGGGCAAGGGATGGAAGGAGAAAAGATTAAGAAAAAATAAAATGGAAGGAAAAATGGAAACAAAACTTAATGGGGGGAAGGGTGTTGAAAGGAGAAGCAGGAAATGGGGAAAGGAGAACTAAGATGTATTATGTACAGCTACAACCTCTGTGATGAATGTGATCATTTTGTATGGCAAACATATACTAATAAAGAATTTTAAAATGTGAATCATGCCCTTCCCATTTAGAAAAATATTTACATGGGAGCTCTAAAAACACAGGCAGTGACAGTTTATGCACTACACATTCACAAGACTCTACTTGATACTTGCAAGAGGATAAAATAAGAATTTGTCCTGGCAAAGGATATTCTACGTTTTTCAGAGAGAGTAGATAGACTTCTTGGACATAGCTTTTAGGTGGAATTTTCTTTAAGAGTTGCATTAAAGAGCAGACAGTTCTAAGTCAATGAAGCATCAGTTGTAGACCATTGTCTGTGCAGAACTGTGAGGTGAGGAGAGACTGAAAACCAGCCAAATACCCCATCAGTGCCCCTATTAGATTTCTAAATTAATTTGACTGTACAAAGAGCAGGGCAGCTTTTGTGACACTGATTTCCTAGGAGCCCTTCTGATCTCTTCGCTAGCCTCTTCCCTGACATTTTTATGAGTGCCTTAAGCATAAGAATTAGATGTCCTTTAATTTTAATTTTAATTTAATTTAATTGTCTTCTCAAAGCCCTATCTTAAAATATAGTCACATCGAGTGTGAGAACTTCAGCATGTCCTTGACAGAGTGCGCAATTCAGTACGTGATACTGGTGACCCTGGGTCCTACCATGGTCTCTAGGGTTAAGATGCTTGGCAGATCCTTCCATGTCTGTATGACTTGCTTTTTATTTTCTCTCTTGTTCATGTGTTTTAAAATAATTCAAAGGAGATAATCTCTATGTGTTTGAAAAACACTGTGATGTCCTCCAAAATAAATGTAATGATTATAATTCTGAGCAATAAATAATACCAATACTTTCTTCATCCAGATCTTGAATTCAAGGATGATTTACAATGATTGACTATAATAGTCAATGCGTATTTCTTTCTACTACATCATCTTAATCTATAGAGTAGTATAGTCTAAAGGTTTATGAGATACTCCACGTCTATAATAAACTGCTCTCAACCTCAAAAACCAACATCTTAAATAATACATTGTAAAGTAAAACCAACAATGTGCATCAAAATAATCAGCCTCCTTAAACAGTTCACCCACAATATTTATTGGCAATGAAGGTTCATTGTAAAACATTAATCTAGTAAATGCTTAGGGAATTTACAAATGCATATGTGTCAAAATGTTAATTAATTAAAATGAATCAAATTTAGCAAAGCTATTATTGTCCAAGCCTGGCAATTTAGGCAAAGAAAGGACTAGGCCCTGTTCACACTACTGCCTAATAAGTAGAACACTGGGTTAATTATCAAGAACCACAGACTAATTGTTGTTTGGACATGCTACTTAGAAGTTCAGATTGCTGGGTACAGTCGATTTGAGCTTCAGATAAATGCTAGGGTCTCAAGTTGTGAAGCATGGTGTACGACAGATTTCATCTGCACTCTATAGTCCACATGAACACACAAATACACATCCCAGAGTAAGCAGAAACTAGAGGCAGAAGTCAGACTCAGAGACTGGGAATGAGATGCACCAGACACGTATGAAAGGACAGCCCAAACCATCCCCATCTCCATTTTGCCCACAAAAGCAGGAGTTTTCCTTTTGGGATATTCAACATGTGTTACTTCAGCTTCTGACAAAGAACATGAGGTGCTATAATTTCGCTGATATATGCTCATGGTTTTGCTGCCTGAACTTAATAGTACATTCCATTCTGTTATTTCATCCTATGGGGCAAGATGAACATGAGCCTCACATATTCAAGCTGGACCTTTTAGAGACATAATTGGTGCAAATGGCTCTAATGAAGAGCCCAAAAGAGGAAAATGTAATCAACTAGAAGCTTTGAATAGTGTCTAATTTGATTTTCTTGGCTTGTTAGCTCAGCTGGTTGAAGCATGGTATTAATGAAGGCAAGATTGCAAGTTCAATTGCCATATGGACCAGTTAGCCTCGCTCAATTCCATGCCTATTGACGAAATGAATTGTACTGGTCACAAGAGGAACCAGGCAAAAGAAGATGGAATAGAGAAAACTAATTTATATTATTGTTAAGAACAAACTCCAAACATTACTATCAAGGGTAAGGTCACAGTGTGAACTTTAATTACTTAAAACTGAGAAATGCAAAATTCAAAGAAGGTAAAATTTAGGCAAAAAGTTAAGACTTTCTAAGCAAGTAAGGTACTTTACCAAATCAGGGGAAACTAATCTGATATAGTTATTCCTTCACTGAGTTATCAAACACCTAAATTCTAATATGGTGGACAATATGGATTCCTGTTGGTGTAAATCAAATTATTTGCTGAGAATGAGAGAAATAACAAGTAAACTATCTTTATGAATAAAAAGAAAGAAAAATAGCTGGGGGAAAGAAAACTTAAGCTGCTCAGTCTGTAATGGGCCTAGTGTTCAGCAAAGTTGTGATGCATTTTAAATTGAATGAATGTCAAATCCTAATCAGAGCCTGGCTTAAATCAGTTGCAAAAGACACTAAAGGTATCCACTGTCTTAGCCAAAGAAGTTATCCATCTTTTTTAACAGGAGTTTTAAAATACCAGACGTGTCTTACTGCTTAGCACTACAGTACTCCATATAGAGGTAAATTATGACAGCCACCTGTCATTCAAAATCATGTCTGGGACTGAGTTCTATAACATTATTAAAAAATGTGTGTGTGTGTCTGTGACTGTGCACGTGTGTGTGATAGAGAGAGAAGCAGAGAAAGATAAAGAAATTAAAAATCTTCTTTGAAATGCCAAAAGTAATAATGAAATATGGAATTTAAGCAGTGAACTAGTCACCATAGAAAGGAGTGTGTTTTCTAACTACCAAAAACATAGTTTGCAACTCACTTTTTCTCCTTTTATCCCACAATTCTGGTTACATTTTGCAATCTTGCCTCACCCAAAAGGGAAATATTCACATGTCTTGTCCTGACCAGAAAGTTTTGGAGAAATCGTATTTAGATATTCTAGCCACATGGCTACATGAATTGCCCTAAGTTTTTGAGAATTCTTGAATATTTTTAGGGAGAAAGAGGGAGAACAAAGTGTACCTTCTTGTTTCCTCATTGGTCAGTGATATTTGATGAAAAAAATATAAGAGCTAAGAATCTCTAGACATTCTAGAAATAAAAACAAGTGATATTAGATATCTAATGGTGATGCCGTATAAAGATTCAATCCCCCAAGTATAGGAATCTGCTTTTTAGACTACTTCTCTTCTGACTAGCAGAGATAAGAGTCTTGCTAATGGGAAATGTTAGAGCAAAGAGATAGACAATTAACTAGTCATCCACTCTGTTTCAGGAAAAGTGCTTGAACTGTACTCTGTTATCTTTGATAGTAGAGTCATTTGTGTATATCACATGTTCATTTTCAGCTCTGAGTTCATTTTAATTACTCCCATTTGAATGCCCAATCTTCACTTTTTCTCCGAAACATGCCTTGCTAATCCAAATGCTTTATTCATTAACATTACAAAGAATTATAGCACTTTATTATTACACTAAATTTCAGCATACAGTTCTAGTAAAGCAATTACAAATAAGGCCAACTATAATGACATTTTAAGTGTCTCAGAAACCGGATGAAAATGGTTGTTAGACCAGACAAACCTCAATGGGAGGCAGTAGCAGTGCTCTCATGCCCCCTATTGGTTCGTTACTTGAGAAACAAACTGATGTCAGAATTTTTTTTTTTTTAATCAAGGAAAATATTTAATGCTTCACTTTCTAGTTTAGGGCACAAACTAAGTGATGCTTACTCAGACATGTACACGTACAAAGAGAAGATGTCACTGTTTCACTTTGGAGTTGAAGGGAAAAAAGAAACAACATACACAGAGAGAAATTTTGCCTTGGGCAGGAAAGCCCCTGCGTCTGCTCAGCTGACTTTTGGAAATCCCACAGCGTTTTCTCCTCCGGAGCTGACGTTCTGGCTCAGCACAAGAGCGTGGACTTTTGAATAAAATAGGCCTTCTCTGATGTGTGTCTAGGGGTCATAGGTTATTTTGAGGTGACTGAATCTAGAGGGTATGATTGATTCCAGGAGAGCCAAAGGCGCTAGGACGCTAGGATTAAGGTTGTGAATATTAACTGTCCTAGTTAGTCTGAATAAGACGAAAGGGCCAAAAAGACACAGTGTCCTCCTTGTTTTGCTAACTTCTGTGCACCATATTGTTTTCCCTCTTCCGTTCACCCTACCTTGGAGCCAGTCAATTACGGACTGAAGCCTCCTTGAACTTTAAGCTAAACTCTCCCCTTTAACTTCAAGTTTTGAGTATTTTGTCTCAATAAAGAGAGAAAAATAACTAATACAAGCCTTGAATTTAAATAAAGATGATTTTTCATCCTGATTAATCTCATTGAACTATGTAATTGTGAGAAAGATATTTTTATATTGAAATATGAGATGTTTTTATTATATATTGTTTGAGGTTCAAAGTATTAGGGTTATATGTATGAAAGTACCTATTAATTATATAGTCAATGCTAAATATTTTTTGCTTCTTACAATTCTGTGACATAGGCATTACCAAAATCCCCATATTTTATAGGGAAAAAATTGAGGTACAAAGAAATGCAAAAAAAAATAGTCATGCTTCTGCACTTAATAAATAGTAGTACCAATTTTTAAAACCTGGATAATTTTCTTATAATAGAACGGTTCATCTTTTCAAGTTATTGTCTTTCTAAATGTCCTATTACTTATTGATACAGAGTTAGGTCTACCTAAGCTGCTCTTTCTTGAATTAAGAGCCACAAATTTTAATATTCAAAATGAGAAGCACAAAGTAGTATCCTCATTTGTAAAAATGTCCTTACTAGTACTATAACTAAATTGTGACTTCGTTATGAAAGGTAAAATCATCGACTAGTCTGAACGCAAACACAGTTTATCTATATGGGCCTCACTTAAGCACTATAGAATGTTTTCCTTTGACAGGTATTTAGTCTTTTGTGAATATATTATAAAATCTCTCTGTGTGGTGCTACCACATGTCCTATTGGAAATACAGGAAAAGTCAATGAGTGTCAGTGCCCACTTATAAATGAATGAAAGGTAATTACTACAGATTCTGATGACCACATGTATATTAGTGAGCCAGATTCCTCTGTGTGTGTTTAATTAACAAGTAAAATTGGTAATATTCTCAACATCATCGAAGCCATTAAAAACATTGATTTAAAAATTATATCATGGGGCCGGAGGGTTAGCTCAGTGGTTCCAGCGCCTGCCTCGCAAGCGCAAGGTCCTGAGTTCGATCCCTGGTAACCACATATAATGCTGGGCGTGGAGACACGCCCACCAACAATCAACACCGCATACCACAGTGCCGGACGTGGTGGCTTACGCCTGTCATCCCAGCACTCGGGAGGCAGAGACAAGAGGATTGCTGAGTTCGCGGCGGCTTGCCTGGGCACCGTAGTGAGCTCAGGGCCAGCCTGAATACAAAGCGAGACCCTGTCTCAAAAGCAAAAAAAAAAAAAAAAAATTATATCATGTCCCAGAAAACATTACCTATGCTAATTCTTTCAGCAAGCTGAGTGGAGAAGTGGGGAAGTGGATGAAAAAGAGAAATGAGATTTGTTACACACATGTACCGATTCAGCACAAGGGATATTATTATTATGTTTTGTAAACATAAATTAATATAGAATAAAGCAACAAACATACATTTGTTTGTGTTTTCCACCAATGCTTTAGGTTAAAATCTGCACAAACTTTTTGAATATTACCCCTGTATCTGAATATTTAACAGAGAAAAATAGCCCCCCATGTCAGCAATTAAATACGCAATATTTCCATTTCAGGATAATGTGGAAGTTAGAACAACTTAATATCTACCCACTAATCCTTATTTCTCAGATAGACCACCAGTCAAAGTTAATGAAGCCAAAGCCAAGATATCATTTTTGATGACTTTGGAATTTGCAAACATATATAAAGAATTGTAGGTCATTTCTTTACCAGTGAAGACATGTGCTGTTGTGATTGTATTAGTCTTAACGGGAGTGCTAGGCTAAAGCTATATAAGTCAATTAGGCTTTTATAAATGGGATAAACTAAAACACATAATTATATACCATAGCTCCATTGGTGTGTTGTTGGACAATGATACATTCAAATTACTTCTGGAAGTTCACCCATTTCTCATTCTTAACAAAACACATATTTATTGACTCCGTAGTGAATACACCAGAAAGATAATTAGACTGAAGCTTGATTAGCCACTCATTAACTAACCAGCACACTGGTGGTGCCTCATTTCTCAAAATCTCCTTATCTGTGAAACAGGAATACAATGCCACCGTCTCTAGAATGCTGAATGGTCAGGTATAGTGGCAAAGGCATGTAACCCCAGCATCTGGGAGGCTGAAGCATGTGGATCCCTGTGAGTTCAGGGCAGCGTGAACTAGAAGAGCACAACCATTTCAGAAAAGAATGTGTGACTCATAGTGGGATACAGACGATTTTCCCCACTTGCAATGTTTCAACTCAAAGTTTGCCAGCTTTATGTTGTTGCAAAATCAATCATATACAGTAGAAACCTTATCTTGAGGTTTTAATTTTTACCCTCAGTCCCCACGATAGGTTTATTATCTTGTTCAGGTGAGCAGAGGCCAGGAGCTGCTGGTCCAGTGTGCTGGTTAGTTAATGAGTTAATGAGCTGCCACCGGACCAGGGGGACAGGCAGCTCGTACGCTAGGGAACTGTGTTTCTGAACTGTAATTCTTTGTGGCTAAGATGTAGCGGATGAGTTTTCATATTAAGTATATTTTAATTTATCGTGTGTTTGTCAAGATGTAACTAATCCTATGGTAAGTAGAGGAGCCCATTTATAAGTACAGGTCTTGGTGTTTAAAATTCTGGAAATACATATTCTTTGTCACAGAGAGGAAACCACTTAATTTCTCTATAAAGGTCTATAAAACTTATACAAGGTTTTTAAACAAAAATGCAAATGCAGTTTTTTCTGGATCTAATTTACTGTTTTACTGTCTATATTATGCTTAAATGTCAGAACTAAACTTGAAATACTGTGTCAGAATCTTGTCTCCAATAGATCTTTCAAAAATTGAATCTATGTCAGGCTCACTCTATAATATGAACTAAGGCATCTATAGTGCATTAATATAATTTTTAATAAAATGTTCAAGAATCTTTAGCTTCAATTGTTCTATCTAGGGAAATTTTCCAGCTGTATTTAAATTGAAACTCTATAAGCAATATTAAAGCTATAAATGTAGATTCAAAGTATATAATGCTCTTCAAAAACATAAATATAAAAGTGAACAGTAATACAAAATCAATTAGAATGTTTTACTTACAAAATCATCGACAAATACTCATTCTCAAATTTAAGTACTTTTCAGTTTGGGTACTGAAAATTCTTTTGTCTATTTTTTTGTTGAGATACAGGGAGTTCCAGTATTGATAATTGTGGCAATAAAAAGAAAATTAAGTTTTAGACAATTTTTTAGACTTTGTAGGCATCTTACTTCTGAGAGTCCTTTGATTATAACCAAAAATGTTGAGAGTAGTTTTGACAGAAATCTTTCTCTTCTCTTTTGTATTTTTTTAGGTCAAGTTAGCCAAAATTTGTCAAGTTGACAGATTGTACAGAAGTCAAACACCCAGAGGGACTATCAGTAAATGACTGTTCCTGCACTTGTGTTTTTCAGATGATCCCTTAAACATCAACACTTTCAGCCAAGTCTGCCCTTTTTTCTGAAAGTGGTTGGGTGAGTTGGAAGCATTGCTGGAAAAAATGAAGAGGCAGAGGCAATAATTTTTCAGACACTTTCAGTTATGGAACAAATCTCATGAATTCAATTAAAACTTTATTCTGATCCTTTCCTTAAATACACATTTTGGAAAAAACATATTTTCCACAAGTTAAAAAACTTCCAAGAAGCCGGGCGTGGTGGCTCACGCCTGTCATCCCAGCACTCGGGAGGCAGAGGCAGGCGGATTGCTGAGTTCGAGGCTTGCCTGGGCTACATAGTGAGCTCAGGGCCAGCCTGAACTACAAAGCGAGACCCTGTCTCAAAAAAACAAAAAAAAAGTTCCAAGAAAATCAGCTATCAGAGAAGTGAGAACAAACAGCAACATGAACGCATAAATGACTTCAACAAAAAACTCAACAAGATAAACTACAGTTCTCTCTAAAAGGGCAAAGGAGATGAATGTGTTGTTATGCTAACTAGAGCAGAGTTAAGGGTTTATCAGTAAAGATTTTTATTTTATTCATGTACACTTGCTGAAACATATTTTGACAATGATAAGACAGCTTCAAAATTCTTTATGTAAAATTTCAAAGATTGGGTGAATTTGAAATAATCCATTGAACATCTGCTAAATCTTGGACTTTAAAATAAATTCTACATATAGTCAACTGATAGTGAAATTAAAATATTTTTGTATGGTTGGATACAGGGATAAATTGAAACCAGCAGACACATGGAGGAAGAGAGTGTGAATACTGGAGTCATGGGGAATTTTGTATCCACATGTATAAGTGTAATAAAAATTAGAGTAAATATTTCATTATAAATTATTGCCATAAGTGATAAATTATTATCAATCTCTTAATATTCCAACACCTCCCACTTCCAACACACACTTATTCCACCATTCGCACCACTTTCTCAAACAGTTTTGAAAGTCTACTCACATGAATGTCTTTAGTTGAACTGTCATGGCTGCCTCAGGGTCCTGAATTGATTTAAAAGTTTACATTTTCACAATCATTTTGATGTTGGGCTAGAGCCAAAGTATTGCAGTGCCAGTCTCAGTGAAGAGGACAGGTAAGGATCCGCTTTTGTGTTTTCAAGTCCAGCATTCCCTTGGAAAACACATGGCAACAACATTTGCCATATTTTCATCACCCTCAGAAAGATACTCAGAAAAGAGGGCTTCTGGAACTGCTTCAAAAAGTGGCAAGAATGGTGGGATAGATGTGTTTGAAGAAAGAGGGACTATTTGAAATAGGTTATTGGCAATGTGACTTTTACTCTAATTTTTAAAAATACAACCATTCAACATATATTTTATTCACACCTTTTACAAAGATACAATCACTTATCCTCAGACTTCTGGAATCACTACCATCACCTACACATCAGCTGTTCCAGGGTAAATCACAGATCCAGATAATTTTCCTGACTTTTTTTTGTTTTAATGATAAAAAGTATGTAGCCATAGCACTGCCATCTAAGTAACTTATCTAATGGCATGCTGTGCAGATTAAAATAATGGAAGAGCTACAGTATGTTAAGTACTTGATATTAGATTGCCATTTGGTTCAACAATTTCTATCTTCTCCACGATATTTAAAACTCTCCTGAAAAAAGGAGATAAAAGCATAAATCTATTCATCAGATGGAAAAATTGAAACAGAGAAGTGAGATATTTACCTAGAGAAGTGAGATGTTTACCTAGCTTGCCAATGCCAGAGCAAGGATTAGGAACCATGTATTTTTACTATCAAATTACACTCTTTAAATTGCCAAAGTGTCTTCTATCCAGGAACATTGTTCATCAGTTTGACTCAAGGATGTGGTGAGATGGGCTTCATCAATCTTTCCTAAGAATCCATGGAAATAAAGTCCTACTAATTTCTTCTTCTCATTTTAAAGTCCTCTCAATTAGAATTTAAATTACCTCAACGCGTGGTTTTCCTCAATTGTGAAGTAATTTTAGTCATTTCCCCTATTTCATAACAACTCACACTGTTTTCTGGCAGATTGCATCAGTGACAGGACATTGTAAAATATAATCCCAAAAGTTGGAATAAGCTTTACCAAGACAAGCCTAATACTCCCTCTCAATAATTCCACTTTCATCTTTTTCCATAATGAGTTTCACTACCCATTTAAATAGCAAGTTTCTGAAATATTGAGTCAATTAATTTCCCAAGTTCCCTAATGTGATCGCAATATATGCAGTGCAAAAAGCTAAATAGATGATGTGTTATAAAATTAAAAGGAGAAAGTGAGTGAGAGAAAGTTCACACTGATAGTAGATTAGTGTTTCCAACTTTAAAAGGAAATGATTAGTCTCTGCAAACTGTTACTTTTTTTCTAGCAGACATACTTTAGGCATTAAATCCTAATTCTATATTTAACTACAAAGTCATTTTGACATGTATAAAATTCAAAGAGAACGATCTGTGCCTGGCACAGCAGATGTGAAAACATCCTAATATGATATTAAATGATAATGATCAAATTCTCAACCTAAGTAACCAGATGAATTATATCTGGCTGTCTTTTAAAAATATGATATGTACTATACTTGCCCAACATGTCCATCCTCCCCATCTACCAAACTGATATAAATACGTAGATACATACATACATACATACAGATATATTCATATCTACCAATTTCATAGAGGAGTAATATAATTGAAATTTTGTATTTAAGTTCCAAAATATTTAACTATAATCATATGAAAGATACATTCATATCAAAGAATAAAACATATTTTGTCAAAACTAATTGTAATAGAATTTGGGCTGTATAAAGGCTCATGTTATAATAAATATACCAGAATGATGTTTTAAACTGAACACTAAATTTTGCAACAGTAATATTGAGCTTACTTAACTTTACCATACTACAAAAATATTCCAAAGAAGGAAAGAGGCAGTATTTTTCTTTTTCAGTGCTAAAATGGATTATTTTGTTACAGAGATTAGCAGATCAAGTATTTCTAATTTTTATTTATATAGCATTTCCATTGTTGTTTTACCACCAGTATCTCATGTGGTATCAAAAATTACATTGGTTCAGGGCTGGAGATTTAGCTCAGCGGTTCCTGTGCCTGCCTTGCAAGTGCAAGGTCCTGAGTTTGATCCTGGTAACCACATACAATGCTGGGCGTGGAGACTCACGCCCACCAGCCATCAATACCACATACCACAGTGCCAGGCGTGGTGGCTCACGCTGTAATCCCAGCACTCGGCAGGCAGAGGCAGGAGGATTGCTGAGTTCCAGGCTTGCCTGGGCTACATAGTGAGCTCAGGACCAGCCTGAACTATGCAGCAAGACCCTGTCTCAAAAAAAAAAAATTGCATTGGTTCAATGTGGAAATGAGACTATACAAAAACTGCTTATCAGCAAAGTGTGATTTCAGGGGGATGATTATTATATTTCTCAATTTACTCTTTAAAAGTGTATTCCCTTTGCAGCAGATAATTCCAGTTTCCTGTTATATTAATATTACTTCCATGTTTTCAAATAAATAGATGAGGATATTCATGCTAATGAAGGCTGGAGTGTGTGCTTTAAGTTATCCTTTTGGGGCATCCTGATGATATAAGAAATGTTCAGAAACACTCTTATAGACCATGGATATTTACTGTGGTAAATAATTTTTACAGTTATCACAAGGGTAATTCAGAACCAAAGAAATACTCTGTTCTTGTACACAAAACCACATTTGGTGAGAGTGACATATTTAGGTCTCTGTCAACCATAGCATCACAAAAGTGGATTATACCTAAAATCATCATCACATTGGATTTTGGCAGTATTTTTCATCTGTGCCAACCCAAAACTTGTAACAATGATGACTTTAAAAATTAGTTTTTTTAACATTTTAAATCCCTCACTTGCAACATAGACATAAACCACAACCATAAGACACTGCGAATAATTTTGAAGGCTGTTAAAGCTGGATACACAAAATTTTCTATTTCCTGGGCCCCCTATCCTTGTGAATTGCAGCACCATCACGCAGCACAAAATCTCCCTCCTTTGTGGGGATTTCTGGAGTGCTGCCATCAGATCTACTCTGTTCCATCTCTACATACCTGTCATTCTTTTCTATCTCTGGATCTTAACCTTCTGTGCTGAATCAGTTGTTACCTACACTCAGTTAGCCTCATTTGGCTTTAAGCATCTTAGATATGAACAAATTTTCCTTATCACCTTCATTATAGACTTTCATATAGTTTGCTTTCAATGAGTATTTGTTAAACTTCATTGATGAAGCTGTCATCTGAGGAAAAAGCATGAAGTGATCACTTCTCTGTTTCATTGCTGTGTCATCTGAATACAACAGGAATTCTTTGTTCCTTTTTTTGAGGAGAACAATTAATTTCACATATTATGTTCAACATTTTTGATATATTATTTCCCTGTGGTAGAACTTTTCTACATTGTTCAAGAGCCTAAGGAAAACAAATCCTAACAAGGTAAACATATTCAGAAAGTTCTTGCAGGGTAGATAGCACATTCACCAAGTATTTCAAATTTATAATTTTAACATGCTTTCAAAATAAATTTAAGCTGTTGGCTGCTATGCACTCATTCTTCTTAACTCCTGACATTTCTAAATGTTCTAAATTTATGAACTACAAACAAAACAAAACATTTGGTATTCATATTTGTAACTGTCTTTTAAATTATACTTTAGTCTATTACTGGGTGGAATGAAAATATTTCTTTTCCTAACTATGAAAAAAGCATATAATTTTAAATTTAAACTTCTAGTGCATCAGGAAATCACAAATACAGGTCTTTGCTTCTTTTCTCAAGAAAGGTTTGCTTTTGAATATATTTTATATGCATTTATACTCATCCAATTACACAAATACTACTGATCTCTTTTTATATAATCTACCAAAGTGACAAGCTACCTGGAACACAGAAGATATCAAGGCAAAAGTTACAGAGTGTTGGCATGAGACCTGCTTCATGGAGCAGTTTAGGTATGATCTGCAGACTCAGATGGATTTTCTCGTTAGTACATTATCAAATGAAATACTGCAAAAATATTTCCTCATAACGAAAATGTCTACTTCTTCCCTACTCTTATAGAAATGATGGATCTGGAGCACGTGCTACTTGTTACAAGCAAATGACTTCTTCGTTTAAAAGGTAGGATGAAGAAATCCAGTGAAGACTGAAAGTTCATTCAACGATGGGAAGAACCAGAGAAAAAGAAGAAGGAAACACTAAGAAGCTCAGAACTAAGGACAAAACAGCAGGAAGAAGAAGGCGGTTGCTAAGAACGCCCAAGGGAAGACAAGCCAGTGACGGGCCAGACAGTTCCGGGACCAATAAATGAAGAGGAGTTTGACAGTAATCAACAGGAAGGAGAAAAGCTGAAATGGTAGATTATAAAACAGATCTGGATTTGTGGGAAACTCATTAGTAGCAAACAAATGAAATAAAAGGGCCACTTAATTACATAACAAGCCCCACAAAGTTGTTCATGAAAAGAAATATATCATACAATCAAAAATGGCATATCTTTTGGTGGTTGCAATATTTCACATAGAAGACATTATATATATATATATATATATATATATATAATATATATATAATGTGTATATATATATATATATATACACACACACACATTTTTTAATGTAAGAAATCATAAGAGGCCAAAGTCTAAATTCTAATTCAAAATTTAGATTCTTAAGTTATAGAAACAGGATAGAAAATATCTGACTGAAAAATTAAGAAATAACAATTATTTTTAAGAATAATAATGTCAATAAGGAAATAATAGTTAAAAAAGATCTGAAAACAATTGTGGCTATTGGGCAGGAACGAACCTCAGTTTTTGTTACATAAACTACTGTTTTCATTTTAGAACTCTAAAGATGTTAAAAATAAACCTTAAATATATACAAAAGAGCCTTTGAAGCGCATCAGATCAGAGAAGCTGCAAGCTGCCTCAGGTAAGTCACCTTCAAAATCCAGCCTGGATTATCTGAAATAGCTGATGCTTATCAAAGCAACCAAACCATGGAGCATGTTCAATTTATTTACATTTGAGGACATCAGGCCCCATCTATAGAATTCACAGTGCGCAAGTTTTAATCCTATGAATACACTTAGTGCATCCGCAATATCCTAAACAGCTGTCTCAGTCACCATCACTAGTGACAGCAGTAATCTTTTCTTTACAAAAAAGCATCAGAAATGAGGAGTGGCACCGATGCCATCTGCAGAATCACTACTGTAAAGCAACAAGATGAGAAGAATCGATCAGACCCCTCCGATAAGTTAGCAATGCTTTCCTCATTTCAGAGGGTGCAGGTGATGAAGTAATCGCTTTGCACACGGTAACAGAATGACAAAACCAGAGGATTGAAAAGTTCAGTCTGGATCTGGTACCAAGTCCCTAACTCACCTGAAGAGGAGCAGATCCCCTGTGAATCAGGAAGCCCTTTCCATGGGAGCCTCTGGTGGGAAGATGTTGGGTCTTAGTTGGAGAATTCTGCACAGTGATTTGTTGTTGTTTTCCCACAACGGTCTTAGAAGTATTATAAGAAAAGCATCATCTACAGCTTGTTGAAGTGTGAGAAAAAACGAATCTGCTCAAGATTGTGTGGCTTTTCAGAGATAGAATCAAAGTTATGCACCTGTGATCTACATTTATGCTGTTGGTGTTGGGAAAAGTAATATCCAATCTGAGCAAATGGTGCATCAGCCTTGAACTCTGCCAAATATAACTTGCCCTGTTAAAACAGAGGTTCAAAAGCATTCCTAATCTTTGGAACTGTCGTATTTCAAAAGTGCATTCATCCAATGATTGGCATAAAGTTTTAATCTAAGCATTTGGATTTCTATTTTCTTAAAAGCATATGAAATTAAATTCCATGAAAATATTATTTATCTCTTAGGAACTTGAATACAAAATATTTCCATTAGTCCTTTTTTTTTAATTGAATTCTTTATTGGTACAATTTGTATACATCTCAAAATCACATATAACATTGGGAAATTTGTACCAGTATATGCCACAAGTTA
>PVIC010031155.1:0-21150 GCA_004025085.1 Thryonomys swinderianus | reverse complement strand
AAAAAAAAAAAAAAAAAAAATCAAAGGCAAGTTGGGAATGGTGGTCCATAACAATAATTGCAGGCTCAGGAGGCTGAGGCAAGAAGGTTGCCTTGAGTTCAATGCCGGCCTGAACTACATACTGAGACCCTGTCTCAAAACCAAACAAAGCGAAGTGGGGAAGCTGCTGGCACGGATCCCGCAGCACTGGGTGCCCGTACACAAGGTCCTTTGGCTCAGCCCCTTGGGAAAGCTTTGTCCACAGCGAGGTCTTTGGCCTGGCAGGGTCACCTCGCTGTGCCAGTGTCAAAGGAAGCCCTGGGGCTTGGCCAGGCTGGTCCAAGCTCTGGCGGGCAGGTTGGCATGGGAGCCAGGACCCTGTTTATGGTGCGGTCGGGGCTGAGAGGGCCCCTTTGTTGGGCACCGTCCTCCCCCTTGCCAGGGTGGCTGTTTCTGCTCCGCTGCCCCGAGGGTGGAGCTTGAACCTAGGCAGTGAAAGGCTGCGGAGATTTGCATGCACCCTGGCAGATCTGGAGGCGAAAAGAGCAGCCGCTGCGAGTGGGCCGGGCTGAAACCGCTCCGAGATGCAAATTGATAAATAAACACTAAAACAATGAGGCCCCGATAATCCTGTGACAAAGGACAAATTGCTAATCTAACCTGGCCGCCGAGGAACAAAGGCGGCTTTGAGAGCCGCGTTTTATTTGTCAGTTAATGCATCTGGCTCACCTGGCCAAGGGGAAGCCGCTAATCCCTCCTTCACCTTATCCCTCCTGGAAAGGCTGAGGAGCCGCTGCCCAAACGGAGCCACTTGAGGGAAACAGCCCCTCCCCTGCCCAACAATGGGGCCAGTGTTCAACACGGCCAGGACCGAGAGCCTGGCCCCTGGCCGCCGTGCCCAGCCCATCTGTCTCCGAGGGCCCTGGCGATGGGACGCAGCCACCGCCCCGGGACTCTGCTGGCCCCACCCCGCTGTCACTCACTCTTTATTCCGGCTGACCTGCAGGGACAGTCTGGTGTGGAGGTGACACCCACAGGGACGGCCGTGTCCAGGGGCCCCCAGGGTATGAGAGGCCCTCTGGCTCCCTCCCGGGAGGCCTCTTCGAGCGGCACCCTGCTGGTCTCACAAGCAGGTGGGCCTGAGTCTCCGTGAGACACTGTGGGGGGTCAGGAAGAAGCCTGGCACTCTCTCTGGATCGCTACCGAGCCCCAAATCCATGACCACAAAACGTGGGTGACTCCTACTGTGAGCACAGTCAGCCACGAATGAGACAGATGCTGCCCCACAGGTTAGGGTTGGTAGTGATGGCCAATAGAGCCAGCCCCCTAAGAGGCTGAGGCAGGAGGGTCTCAAGTTACAGCCTGTCCAGGCAATTTTATCAACGACATGTCTCAAAAATAAAAAAATAGGGCCAGGATTTAGCTCAGTGGTTCCAGGGTCTGGCAAGCGCAACGTACTGAGTTCGATCCCCAGCACCACATAACACAATGACAGTATGGTGGCTCCTGCCTATAATCCCAGCACTCGGGAGGCAGAGGCAGGAGGATTGCTGAGTTCGAGACTTGCCTGGGCTACGTAGTGGATTCAGGGCCAGCCTGAATTACAAAGTGAGACTCTGTCTCAAAAAACTAAAAACTAACAACAACAACAACAACAACAAAAGAGTAAATAAGGGCTGGGGATGTATCCCAGCTTGAAGGAGCAGTTTGGCCCCAGACCTGGAAGGAGAACACGATGCCTTCACTAAGCCCTTCAGAGGCCCAGCTCACAGACTCTGCTCTCTGGAGTGATGTGGCCACATGTGGTGAGCATTTTGCCTTCGAGAATGCAGATACCTCTTCCAAGGCCCTGACTCGGGGCCACCGAGAGGGGAGGGGTTGAGCCCATGTCTGTCTGCCTGGATGGAGCCTGGCCCCTCTGTGGAGGACACTCCCTTGTTCCATCTGTGTGTGTCTGTGTGTGTGTGTGTGTGCACGCGCGCGCACACTCGTGTGGTCCTGGGGTTGAACCCAAGGCTTCACTCTGAGCCACACCCCAGCTCTTTTCATTGTCTTATTTTGAGACACAGTTTATCAGATCACTAAGTCGCCTGGAGGGGCTTGACCTGCAGTTCTCTTGTCTCGGCCTCCCGACTGCCGACTGTAGCTGTGTGGGCCCGAGCCTGGCCTGACTCTCCTTCCGGGTTTCTGTCCAGTACCTTCTGTAACAGCCACAGTGACTCGAAGTCAATGTTTGCCATACCCTTGAAACTGCTCTTGCCTGGGGCACCTCTGGCACCTGAATGCCAGACCCATGTCCGGGTGGTGGTGTCAGGCAGCTAATATCTAGCCCTGACCTCTGTCTCTGGCTTCTGGGGTCTCCTCAGGCTCCTTGGAGAAGCTGCACCTCAGCACCCCCCCTCCTTTTTCTCCCCATGGCACCCTGTTCTGTGGCCCTAATATTTCCATTTTAATCACTCGTATCTGGATAGTCGCCGAGACAGGGAATTGCTCTCTGGTCCAGGGTGGTCTTGAGCTCCCCGGGCCTCAGCCTGCCAAGGGCTGGGACACTGGGCACGGCCGCCACACTCACCTGTACCTCACTGAGCCCTCACCGTGATTCGGTGAGACGAAGGTGACGGTTATCTCACAGCCGAGGAGACTGAGGCTTAGAGGGGTCAGGACGGTTGCTCGAGGCCACAGCTGGTGCTGTGCTGGGTTAGAACTCGGAGCCTGGGTCCAGGGTCAGGCCAGGATGCAGCCTCCTGGGCCTGGAGGCTGCGTCCAGTCCCGTCCCGCAGCCATGGGTTGATTGCTCTCACCCTACGGGGCTCACTCCAGAGCGGGGTGGCTGCCTGTGACTCACTGGTCTCTACCCGCTCCTCCCCCACCCGCTTTAACACAGATAAGCCGGGCAGCTTAGCCTGGGCTCTATTGTCCTCGGGGCTGCTGGGCTGCTCAGATCTTCGCCTGCCTGTGACTGGGGTCCCAGGCTGCCCTCCCTCTTTTGTTTCAGTGGATTTGAGAGCCTCTAAAACCGGAGCCTGACTTAATAATCTTATGCAAAAACGCAACAGACTGGGAATGGAATGCAAATGTTAGTTCAAAGGCGAGGAGATAACTGGGATTTGTGGAAACCGCACAGTCGGTCTCAGTCCTCTGTTCCACAGGCTAATTTCTCCCTTTCTAGCAGCGACATAACTATAGGTAGAAAATGGAGTAGGGTCATTATGAAAATGCAAACCAAAATCAAAATAGATTCCACTCACATCTGTTAGGATGACTACCGTAAACAACAACACAACAGTAAATAACGCACAGAGGCTATTTCAGTGTGAACAGCCCACAGAATGCGTGGAGTACTCTTACCTGCAAAATGGAACGCTCCATGAAACTCGCATATCATTTGGTTTCTCATGTGTTTTTCTTTTCTCTCCGGTGCTGTGGGGCTGGAACCCGGGGCCTGGTTTCCTGGCTGTCAAAGCTGGCGGCTCGCCCAGCAGCCTCGGGGTGTCCACAGAGAGAGGTAATAATAGTGCCAGGGACGGGCTGTGCCCTTTCCACTGCTGTCTCCTTAAGCCTCTTATCAGTGAGCTGAGATAGGCACGCTGCTCGTACAGTGGGTCGTGGTGGCTGCTTTGGGGGCCAGGTCCGTGTATAGAAAGCTCTTTGATCATTTGCAATCCTTTTCTCCCTCCTTTCTGCCTTCCCTCCATTCCTCATTTCCAAGAGTGTATTTGTGGTTTCTTATTCCTCTCTCTTTTCATTTATTTATTAATTTGCTTTTACTTTATGCTTCTCACATAAAAGAAAGCTTGTGAGCCTGAACTTCCAGTTTGGGTCACTGCAGTTAGCTGAATGGTCTCCAGTTCCATCCGTCCCCTGCAGGAGGTCCCATCTCGGTCCTCTTTATGGCCGAGTAATATTTCATCACATATATGCACATACTATTCTCTTTATTCATCTGCTGATGGACACCTGGGCTGTTTCAGAGCACAGCTTGTGTGAATTGTGCAGCTCTAAACGTGGCTGTGCGTTAATCGCTAGTATGGTATCTTTGACTCTTCTGGGAATATTCTCAGCAGACGAACAGCAGGCTCAAATGGAGTTTCTCTTTTCAGATTTTTTTTTTTTTTGAGATAGGGTCTCACTTTGTAGTTCAGGCTGGCCCTCAACTCGCTACGTAGCCCAGGCAAGCCTGGAACCCAGCAATCCTCCTGCCTTTGCCTCCCCAGTGCTGGGATGACAGGCATGAGCCACCACGCCCGGCACTGTGGTATGTGGTGTTGATGGCTGATGGATGTGAGTCACCACACCCAGCATTGTATGTGGTTACCGGGATCCAACTCAGGACCTTGCGCTTATGAGGCAGGCGCCGGAACCACTGAGCTAAATCTCCAGTCCCCTCTTTTCAGATTTTTGAGGCATTTCCATGTGGACTTCCAGAGTGGCTGTGGTAGTTTACCTTCCTACCAACAATGGAGAAGGGTCCCTTCCCTCCATCTCAGCAGCATTTATGGCTTTTTGTGTTCTCGGTGGCAGCCGCGCTGATCGGGGTGAGCCAGGATCTCAGGGCTGTTTTTTTTTTTTTTTTTTGAGACAGGGTCTCGCTTTGTAGTTCAGGCTGGCCCTGAGCTCACTATGGTGCCCAGGCAAGCCACCGCGAACTCAGCAATCCTCTTGTCCCTGCCTCCCGAGTGCTGGGATGACAGGCGTGAGCCACCACGTCCGGCACTGTGGTATGTGGTGTTGATTGTTGGTGGGCGTGTCTCCACGCCCAGCATTCTATGTGGTTACCGGGGATCGAACTCAGGACCTTGCGCTTGCGAGGCAGGCGCCGGAACCACTGAGCTAACCCTCCGGCCCTCAGAGCTGTTTTGATCTCTGCTTCCCTAATGACTAAAAAGGTTGGACATTTTCCCTGTGCTTACTGTGGATTTGTGTTTTTTCTTTTGAGAGATATCTACTCAGTTCAGTCACCCATTCTCTGGGTCATTTGATTTTTAGGGATGAATTATTTTGGAGTTCTTTATATGTTCTAGATAATAATCTTATAGCAGAAAAAAGCACAGCAAAACCGCTCTCCTGGGCTGGAGGGTTAGCTCAGTGGTTCCGGCGCCTGCCTCGCAAGCGCAAGGTCCTGAGTTCAATCCCCAGAAACCACATATAATGCTGGGCGTGGAGACACGCCCACCAACAATCAACACCACATACCACAGTGCCGGACGTGGTGGCTCACGCCTGTCATCCCAGCACTCGGGAGGCAGAGACAGGCAGAGTTCGAGGCTTGCCTGGGCACCATAGTGAGCTCAGGGCCAGCCTGAACTACAAAGCGAGACCCTGTCTCAAAAAACAAAAAGCAAAAAACAAAACAAAACAAAACAAAACCGCTCTCCCACTCTGTGTGCTGGCTTTTCACTCTGTTCGTGGCTCCCGCACTGTGCAGGGGCTTTACAGTCACTCCAGTTTCCCCAGAAGAGCCATATGTTTTTGGCCCTCTGGCTGTGGGGAGCAGGGCTATGTTGATTTCTTTCTTCAGAGTTGCTATTTTCTTTGGAGAGATCTTTCATCTCTTTATTTAGGTTGGTTCCCAGGTATTTACTTTTTAGGAGCTATCATGAATGGAATAATTTTCCTGATTTCTTTCTCAGTAGATTCATTATTGATGTAAAAGAATGCTACAAATTTTTGTGTGTTGATTTTCATCCTGTTTTTGTTGGTTCTGAGATCAAGTCTCACTTTGTAGTCCAGACTGGCCTTGAACTCACTGTGTAGCTCAGAATGGCTTCAAGTCAGAGATCCTCCTTCCTCAGCTTCCTGAGTACTGAGATGATAGATGGGTGTCACCATGTCTGCCTGTTTCCTTTTTTTTTTTTTTTCTTTTTGGAGACAGGGTCTCGCTTTGTAGTTCAGGCTGGCCCTGAGCTCACTATGGTGCCCAGGCAAGCCGCCGTGAACTCAGCAATCCTCCTGTCTCTGCCTCCCGAGTGCTGGGATTACAGGCTGGAGCCACCACGCCCAGCATTATATGTGGTAACCGGGGATCGAACTCAGGTCCTTGTGCTTGCGAGGCAGGCGCCGGAACCACTGAGCTAACCCTCCGGCCCTGTTTCCATTTTTATAACTGGCAGTCCTGGGAATTTGAGAGGTTAACCCACAGCCTAGGGTCATCTGGCAAGACCTGGTAAAACACTCTTTTGAATTCAGGTCTGTACAACTCCAAAGCCTATTTTATGAAGACACAATTTGGGTGTGACATTCTGGACACATTTATTTTTTGTAGTATGTTAGGTTGACTCCAGACCCTTCACACTGAGCTCCATCCCCAGCCTCTTTCTTATGATTAATATTTAGAGAGGGTCTAGCTAAGTTGCCCATGCTGGACTCCAACTTGTGATCCTCCTGCGTCAGCTTCCCCGAGCCCTGGGATTATAGGCATGTACTACCATGCCTGCTCATCTAGGCCACATTGGACCTAACGTCTAGAATTGGCCTTGAAGGCACTCTCTAGCCCAGATTGGCCTTGAACAAATGGCGATCCTCTTGCCTCACACTTCTGAGTACTGGGATTACTAAAGCATTGTTATTATTATTATTATTATTTCTTTTTTTAGTTTTTTTGAGAGGGTCTCGCTTTGTAGTTCAGGCTGGCCCTGAGCTCACTATGTAGCCCAGGCAAGCCTGGAACTCAGCAATCCTCCTGTCTCTGCCTCCCGAGTGCTGGGATGACAAGCGTGAGCCACCACGCCCGGCACTGTGGTATGTGGTATTGATGGCTGGTGGGCGTGAGTCACCACACCCAGCATTGTATGTGGTTACTGGGATCGAACTCAGGACCTTGTGCTTGTGAGGCAGGTGCCAGAACCACTGAGCTAAATCTCCGGCCCAGTAAGGCATTATTCTTAGCAATGACCAAGGCCCAGTGTGGAGCTCTAATGCACACCTGAACTGCAGCTGTTCATGGCACTGGAGGTGCAGGATTACAAATTTGAGGCCAGCCTGGGCAATTTAAGGAGACCCTGTCTCAAAAGAGATATTTAAAAAGGGCTGGGAAGTAGCTCAGTGGTAGAGGGCTTGAGTGAGGACCTGGGTTAGGAAAAAAAAAATCCATGTTCTGGAGAATACATTTCCTTAAGGCTGATTCTATTTTCCCTGCTACCGTCTGAGTGTTGCTATTGTAAAACTTGTGCTCTGGACCCGGCATGGTGGTGCATACCCTTGATCCCAGCACTCAGGAGGCTGAGGGAGGAGGGTCACGACCAGTTTGAGGTCAGCATGGGCAACATAGCTAGATCCTGTCTCAAAAATGAATGAATGAATGAATGAATAAGTAAATAAATAATAAAAAAAGGAACTGTTGTCTTTTGGGATTCTAAGGATTGATACCAACCCAGACCTAACTATCGACATTTCTCACGTGCTTCTCCAATGAGTTTCAGGTGAATTTTTAGGCTATAGCTGGCCTGGACACGAGGCTTTCTTTTCTCAGAAGGGGGTGACAGGGAGGCTGGCAGAGCTGGGGACACCTGCAGGCTCTGGGACCTGCCACACCGCCCAAGGCTGAGTCGTCTTCCACGACGTGAGCCTGTCATCCCCAGCAGAGGAGAGGTCGGGCAGGGAGCAGAAGCACCTGTCGCTCAGGGCTGGGTGACCTGCAGGAGGGCCGGCGTCACCCGCCTGAGCTGGGTGCTGGACCCGGCCGGGAGGGGTGTGGACGGCAAGGCACCCGCCACAGCTCCTGCCTGAAGCCACTGACCCTGCTGTGAGAAAAAACCCTCTGGCTTTGGGTTCTGCAGCTCTTGCTCACTTTGTTTTTTTTTGTTTGTTTGTTTTATTTTGTTTTGTTTTGTTTTGAGATAGGGCCTTACCACATAGTCCAAGCTGACCTCACCACGTAGCCCAAACTGGCCTCAACTCCTGGTGATCCTCCTGCCTCAGCCTCCTGAGTTCTGGGATTACAGGCATGTGCCACCATGCCTGGCCAGTCCCTTTCCATTCTACACCTCCCATTCCTCCCATTGGAAACAGGAATGTTTATTTATCTTGTGCCATTGTACCTTGAGCTTATGTAACTTTAAAAAATAATTTTACAGAGTTTGGCAGCTGAGGGTTTGCCTCGCATCTCCGAAGAGACTTAGACTTGAACTTTTGAAGAATGTTGAAGTGTTGAGATCTGGGGCAGCATTGAGTTTCTGGTTGTACACAGGGTACTTGCATCATGTAAAATGGGGCTGTGAAGAACCTAAGGTGGGGAGGAGATGCCTCTGGCTCTGGTGCTGCCAAGGGGTGACCATGGCTGTGGGTGCTGTTACTGAGCGGGACAGCGCAGAGGCTGGCAGGTGATGCCTGGGGCCCTTTTCTCTGGCCCTCATGCCCCTTCTGCTTTCCAGGTGTGCCCTGCCATGCCCATCTGCTGTGCCACTCCTGCCTCCTGATACTGGACTGAAGCCCCAAACCATGAGCTACTTAAACCCTTTCTCCTTCAAGCTTTAAGTGTCCAGCAGTGGGAAAGCGGTCTCGTCCATTTGCTAAACTCTCTAGGCTGGGCTCAAATTTGAGATCTCACTGTGTAGCCCGGGCTGGCTTTGAACTCACAGTGATCCTCCTGCCTCTTTTTCCCAAGTGCTGGGATTATGGGACGATGCCCAGCACTGTGGTATGTGGTCCTGGGGCTCAAATTCTGGACCTTGCACTTGCCAGGCAGAAGCTGGAACCACTGAGCTAAATCCCTGGCCCTATTTCTCCGTCTTCATCTCACTGGGTCTTCTCTTGCTGTCCGTGAGCTTCGGTCTGTTTGGCTTTAACAGTCTTGAGGACGGAGTCCAGGGCCTTTGTTATGCTTTGCAAATGCTCTGCCTCTGCACTGTTCCACACTCAGTGATTTTTCAAACATCAGTTATTGTATTTTTCTATTCTAAAACTTTCACTTAGCTTCAAAAAATTTTTTTCAACACTGAGGACTGAACCAGTTCTACCACTGAGCTGCATAGTAGCTTTTGCACTGAGCTAATCCCAGATAATTTCCATTTTTCAATTTATTTTAAATTTAGAGACGGGTCTTACAGCTGCTGGATGTGAGCTCCATGCCTGGAGCTCCATTTCTCTCGTCTCTTTGCTGGGTGGTCAATGCTCCACTCACTGGAGATGGACATTTGTCCTGACTTGTTGGAACGTTTTCATGGTAGGTGTTTCAAAGGCTCTGTCAGGCAATTTCAACACCCACTATCCAGGCTGGGTGTTCCAGTGCTTCATTTGGCAAGTGATCTATGTATTCTGGATATGTTGAGTATGCTGAGACTTACATAAAGCCTGTGCCTTCAAATAAATCTTATTCCTCTAGTTTAAAAAATCCCACAGAAGCTGGGCATGGTGGCACACCTCTGTAATTCCAGCGCATGGAAGGCTGAAGCAGGAGGATTACTATAAATCAGAGGCCAGTTGACTCCATAGTGAAGTTTTGTGTCAAAAAAGAAAATCCTATGGGAAAGGTTGATTCTTATCCAAGCGTGGCACAGCCTGCAATCCCGGCACTCTGGGAGGATGAAGCATAGGACTGCACGTTAGCGTGGGACCTCATCTCAAAATGACATCATAAAGAACTGAAAGGGCTAGGATGCAGCTCAGTGCGAAGGCCCTAGGTTAAATCCCGAGAGAGAGAGAGGGTGGGGGGAGGGAGGGAGGAAGGAAGAGAGGAGAGAGAGAGAGAGAGGAGACACGGACGGAGACGGAGAGAAAGACAGAGAGGAAGAAAGGAAGGAAGGAGGAAGGAAAGAAGGAACAAAGAAACAAAGAAAGAAGCAAAGGATTTTAAATGTCAGAAGGGAGCAGGACCAGGACGAGGCTGCAGTTCTGCGGGTGCTTGTTCCAGGCCGTTCCGCGAGGCTCGGGGCAGCCGGTGCGCCCCCTGGCGGCGGTGCCGGGCGGCTCCGCTCAGAGCTGTGGGGCGCGGTTGGGGCGGGGCATACTCAACCCCGCAGGTCCAATGCTAAGAGGTCGCTTGCCTGACTGCTTTCTTTACTACGGTCCTAACCCTACGGTCCTAAACTTTCTGGTTCCTGGGCTCCAGCCAGCACAGACACAAGAAAACGGGGGATCCCCCTCTACTGTTTGGAGGGCCCCAAGTGGCAGCCCAGCCTTGCTTGGGCTGATAAACAGATGCTCAGGCTGTCTGCCCCACCCTGAGTCCCAAAGTCAGCACACAGTTTTGGTCCCTTTGTCAAAACATCAGATGTCTTGTAAGTGCTTGGGTTTGTTTGTGTCTTCTCTCTGTCCCACGGATCTACATTCCGATTTTTATGCCAGTGCCATGCTGTCTTGTTAACTATGGCTTTGGAGTACAGTGTGAAGTCGGGTATAGGATGCCACAGCATTGTCCCCCAACTCTGAGACAGGGTCTCCCCATGTAGCTCAGTGAACTTGCAGTGATCCTCCTGCCTCAGCCTCCCAAATGCTGGGATTATAGGCCTGTGCACCATGCTTGGCATGGTGGGTAGATTCTTCAGTCCGTAGTCAGGGCACTAGGCCACGTGCCAGTCTGGGCACTGTGGCTTCTCTCCTAGAATGGCACATTTAACTTTTTTATGAGACAGGGTCTCGCTTTGTAGTTCAGGCTGGCCCTGAGCTCACTATGTAGCTTCCAGGCTGCCTGAGGTGAGCAGGCATCCTCCAACCTGCGGCCCTGCTGCCTGGCAGCGCTGACCCTGGCCGAAGCAGAGAAGTCAAGCATTCCTAGACCACAACTTCACAAACTGTGAGCCAGAACACACTCCCCTCGGGGCGCTGCTTCATCCTGGGCCAGTGTTACGCCAATGGGAAGCTGACCGACCCCCTGACAGGACCTGGGGTCGGCAGGGGGTGGCTCTCACACACCTCAGTGGCAGTGTCGTTGGGGTGACCTGGCCCAGGGGCTCATGGGGCTGTTTTCTGGGGCAGAGCACTTGCAGACCCGTGTGGGAGCAATTCCACCGCCGTGGTGCATCTGTCACCACTGTCACCATAGTAACAACAAGGAGCACTATAGGGATTGAATTGCACTGCTCAAAATAGCAAAAGGGCCGCATGCGGTGGCACGTATCTGTAATCCCAGCACACAGGAAGCTGAGGCAGGAGAACATTGTGTGTTTGATGCCAGTCTGAGCCACATAGTGAGTTCAAGACCAGCATGAACTAAATAATGAGACCCTGTCTCAAAAATAAAATAAAAATAAGTAACCAAACAACAGCAGGTGCATGCAACCACGAAGAGCATATGTTATGGACAGGATTAGAAGTGTTCCTAGTTTGATGCCGTGTTCCAGAGGCTTGCCCCCCCCCCCAGGCTCAGCAGAGCAGTGCCCCTCTGAGTGGCTTCCCACCGGAGGGTGGGACGGAGGTCTGCTCAGCCCTCTTGCTGCCCAGAACACTTCTGTCTCTCCTCCTCTGCCTCTCATACTCTTGTCTGCTGTTAATGTCACCTGGGCCCCACCCAGGAGGGGCAGAAACCAGTCTTTTTTGTATTGTACCACAGCCTCAGCCACCTTTCCGTGTCTCTAGATGTGGATTTATTCCATTCCTTTTCCGTGCTCCTCTTGCTCAGTTCGCCAACTGAGCTGTAGATGAAAATGCTGCCGGGTCTTCTGTGCTAGAGCGAGTGCGATGGCAGGGAGAATTCCTAGCAGAGTTGCTGAGCTGAAAGAAACACATGTATTCAGTCCTCCAGAGCACGAGCTTGCGGGGACCTCACAGATCCGACAGTGACATCGGCTCTGGGTCAGATGATGCTCATCTTCTCTCTTCTTTGTGTTCTGGGTGCTGCTGGCACAGGCACGGTGCTTACTTTTGGCACCAGAGGGCTGCGGCCCTTCTGCTCTCCCGTACCCACATCTGTGAAAGGTGGCCCTGTCTGGGTGGGGCCTCAGCTTCAGGAAGTGGCAGGGTCTCCCGTGCCCTGGATGTGCGTGAGGATATCTAGGAAAACTCAGCTCCAAGCTTAAAAGTACAGGGAATGGCATGGGGAACTTCCCAGCGAAGGGTCATACTATCAACAGAGCCCCGTTCGCACTCAGAAACATAACATTTGTGCTTTTGAATTCAGACTTACCAAGGCTCGGTTCAGGTCGACACCTTCTCAAATGAAGCTCATTTGGGTTTGTTCAGTAGCATTTGCAGTGTGACAGCAGAGGAGAGGAAATGTCCCCCTTTGCTCTGCCTTCAGTCAGCTCCACTAGGGTGCATTTACCATGCCCTGAACCCCAGCTTTATATTTTGGAAGCAGGTTGACCTCAGCCCCCATCCTCCTGTCTCAGCCTCCCTGGTGCTGGCATTACAGGTGTACCCCTGTCATGAGGGCATTATTTCTATGAGACTTTTGGACAAACATTCTAAACACTGTCTAATGGGGAGGCCCTTGTAAGTCTATCTGGGCCTTGTGGAGCCCAGAGTACTGAAGTCCTGGTCTCCCTGCTGGGAGGGAATGACTTGGGGACCCCTCAGTCTTGGAAGGTTGTGAACTGGGGCAGTTCATTCTTTTCTGGAGTCAGCAGAGATTGACTAGAAATAGAGCAACGTGGCTTCCTGATGATGTATAAGAATTATACTAATATTTAATATTTGTAAACCAGCTATGATGACCATGCCTGTCATCCCAGCACTTGGGAGGCAGAGGCAGGAGGATCACTGAATCCAAGGCCAGCCTCAGCTGGATAGTGAGGCTTTGTATCAAAAAATAAAAACAAGGGGCCAGAGATTTAGCTCAGTGGTTCCAGCGCCTGCCTTGCAAGCGCAAGGTCCTGAGTTTGATCCCGGTAACCACATAGAATGCTGGGAATGGAGACTCACGCCCACCAGCCATCAATACCACATACCACAGTGCCGGGTGTGCTGGCTCATGACTGTCATCCCAGCACTTGGGAGGCAGAGGCAGGTGGATTGCTGAGTTCGAGGCTTGCCTGGGCTACATAGTGAGCTGAGGGCCAGCCTGAACTACAAAGCGAGACCCTGTCTCAAAAAAACCCCCAAAAAACAAAAACCAAAAACAAAGACATAAGAAAGCCTAATTCCTTAAGGAAACAGTTAGTTGTGCTTCAGCTGTATTCAAACACCTATCACCAAACAGGCCATGAAACTTCACATTTCTAAGTGGGGAGCCACTCTGTGCTGGAGAGGAACCATGTGAATTGTATTTTCCCATAGGGCAGCCTTGTTTTTGGCTGAGAACTTTATATCAAGTAAATCAAACCAGTGGCCAATGATATGATGAGAAACAGAACCAAACAAAATTATTCTCCAAAAAACAAAGTATTTTAAGGACCAGAGGGATCTTAGGGAGTCTATGACAAGAAGCTTTAAAACTGTTTCTTAAAAAAGAGAATATCTTCTTCAGCAACCTCTTTTTAGATATAAAACAGCTAACAGAGGAGCTGGCTAAGGTGAACTCTGTCATGCGTCCCTTTCTGATCTTCAGTTCACAGAGATGCTCAAAACCTCCCTCCTTCCTGCAGGTCTGCAGCACAGGCATGGTTGTCAACAGCACAAGGCCTGTGTTTCATCTAGGAAAATGAAGGCATGGAACTCAAGGTTGTTGGGAAGAGGTAAAGGAGTCTATCTACAACAGTAGAAAGACCAACTGGGCATGGTGGTGCAGGCCAGTAATCCCGGTACTCAGGAGGCTGAGGCAGGAGGATCTTGGAGAGTTTGAGGCCAGCCTGGGCCAGAGAATGAGTTCAAGGCCAGCCTGAACTACATAGCAAGATCCTGTCCTGAAAAATATAATAGAAAGACAATGAGAGCCATATGGAAAAAAAAATTTTTTTTTGAGACAGGGTCTTGCTTTGTAGTTCAGGCTGACCCTGAGCTCACTATGTAGCCCAGGCAAGCCTTGAACTCAGCAATCCTCCTGCCTCTGCCTCCCGAGTACTGGGATTACAGGCATGAGCCAGCACACCCGGCACTGTGGTATGTGGTTTTGATTGTTGGTGGGGGTGAGTCACCACGCCCAGCATTGTATGTGGTTACCGGATCGAACTCAGAACCTTGCACTTGCGAGGCAGGTGCCAGAACCACTGAGCTAAATCTCCAACCCCACATGGATAAATTTTTAGATGTTTAAAAGATAAATGGAGGTGGGCCGGAGATTTAGCTCAGTGGTTCTCGCAAGCGCAAGGCCCTGAGTTTGATCGGTAACCACATACAATGCTGGGTGTGGTGACTCACACCCACCAGCAATCACTACCACATACCACAGTGCCGGGTGTGCTGGCTCACGCCTGTAATCCCAGCACTCGGGAGGCAGAGTCAGGAGGATTGCTGAGTTTGAGGCTTGCCTGGGCTACATAGTGAGCTCAGGGCCAGCCTGAACTACAAAGCGAGACCTTGTCTCAAAAAATAATAAGTAAATAAATAAAATAAATGGAGGCAACCACTTTTGAGTCTCCTTTTTGTCTCTTTTAGGCAGGAGTTACTTCTCAATAAAACTTTTCCTACTTTTAAAAAAGGAGAACCTGGAGGACACACTAATAAGTGAAATAAATAGATCACAGATATGCAAATACCAGATCTTTTCTTTGGTATGAGAACCTATAGATGTAAATGAGTTCTAGAATGCATGATAATGTTTTTTAATTGAATTCTTTATTGGTACAATTTATATACATCTCAAAATCACGTATAACATTGGGGAATTTGTACCAGTATATGACACAAGTTATGGAAATTTCCCACTCTATAAAAGCTGTCATACTTTCTAGAGCCCATTTACATCTACAGGTGTTCATGCCAAATGTATGATAGTTTTTGTAAAATAGGAAATATCCAAAGGGAATTAGGTGTGGGAATGTAATGAGGGGAAAGAATAAATATGATTCTGAAAGAAAATAAAAGAGCATGTATATAAGGGGTGGGGGGTTGTGGGTGGATAGGGATGTGGATAAAAATGAGAATTAACTTGTGTCATATACTGGTACAAATTCCCCAATGTTGTGTGTGATTGTGAGCCATATATAAAATGTACCAATAAAGAATTCAATTTAAAAAAATAGAAGAAATTAAGTTTAATGTTTTTTTTTTTTTTGAGACAGGGTCTCGCTTTGTAGTTCAGGCTGGCCCTGAGCTCACTATGTAGCCTAGGCAAGCCTCGAACTCAGCAACCCTCCTGTCTCTGCCTCCCGAGTGCTGGGATTACAGGCGTGAGCCACCACGCCCGGCAAGTTTAATGTGTTTTATTTAACCTGTCTCTAACATGTTAACTTTCCATTATGAAATTCTTGTTAAATTTATCACTGAGACCATCTACATTCTTTTGTTTATTCTCACGTAATGAAAATGTATGAAACTATGTATTTTGCTCTTTTAATTTTTATTTGTTTATTGAGACAAGGCCTCACTTTTTGGTTCAGGATAGACCTGAATTCACTATGGGGCCAGGCTAGCCTTGAACTCACAGTAATCCTCCTGCCTCTGCCTCTTGAGTGCTGGGATTACAGGCATGAGCCACCATGCCCAGCATGTGATGTGATACCAGAGATGAACTCAGGACCTAGGGTTTCCCAGGCAGACGCTAGAACCACTGAGTTAAATCCTTGGCACTTTGCTCTTTTTAATTTAATTTTTTTGAGATAGTCTTGCTAGTAATTCCAGCTTGTCCTTGAATTGTCTATGTAGCTCAGGTTACATCCACCTCATGGGAATCCTCCTGCTTCAGTCTCCTAAGTGCTGAGATTTCGGGTGTGCCTCACCATGCCTGGTTTGTATTTTGCTCTTGACGGTGTCTCATTTCATACCAGCCTCCAGTCCCGTGCTGCGTGGCCACCTGCTCCCGGCAGCGGAGGGCAGGTCTGCAGCACGCTGTGTTCTGCCTGGGTGTCTCGTCATGGCTCCCTCTGGGCACACTGTCCTCGCCGTTTCCGAGGACCTCTTGCTCACACCTCAAGCTGTGGCCATTGGCCGCTTCCTGACTCCCGACTCCATTCTGTGGACCCTCAGTGCTCATCTTCATTGTAGACTTTTTAGGGGTCCTGGGAGTTGAATCCAGGCTTTGCATTGATGTATATCCCTATCCCCATTCAGCATTTTAAAAACGTATTTGAAACAAGGCCTTGTTAAGCTGTCTAAACTGGGCTTTTTTTTTTTTTTTTTTTTTTGAGACAGGGACTCGCTTTGTAGTTCAGGCTGGCCCTGAGCTCACTATGTAGCCCAGGCAAGCCTCGAACTCAGCAATCCTCCTGCCTCTGCCTCCCAAGTGCTGGGATGACAGGCGTGAGCCACCACGCCCGGCTAAACTGGGTTTAAATTTGCAATTCTCCAGCCTCAGCCTCTAGGCGCAGGGGTCACAGGCGCGCACTCCCATGCCCGATGGGCCCGGGCCTTTGTGCCTAGGTAAGGTCACCCCATAGGCCCTATTGCTCAGTGTCCTGGGCACTGTCTTTCTCACTGCTTTCAGTCTGGGTCGCACAGTCTCTTTTCCTCATGGTTTCTGCCCTGGAGAGTGGGGTGAGGGAGAGGAGGGGACATGGGACCTGTTTTCCCAGGGTTCCTTTCACCCTGGTCAAAGCCGCATGTCCAGTTGGCAGACCCAGCCCGGCGTGTTCTCGGGTCCCTTGATGTGAGGGCCCTGCGGTCGGCTGCTGCGTTTGATGTGCCTTCACTTTAACAGAAAGCACACCAGGGCCGGTTAATGATCGTGACCCGTCATGCGGCCACTCCAGGTGACAGTGATGGATGGGCCCGCAGGAGGCGCTGGGTGCTGGGCAGAGGTTTATTTAAGCGAGGCTGATAATGGGGCCCTGAGTCCCTGCGCAGCAGGACTTTAATGGGCTGGAGGCAGAGTCCCCTTTGTGGCCACACTCCTGTCCACCGAATAAAAAGCATTCCTGGGAGAGCTGCTTTCAGTGCTCTGCTGGTGGGAACAGTACTCTCTGTGGGCCTCCATCTTTCCTACGAGGCCTCCTCCATCCAGAGGGTCCTGTTTGCTACTTAGCTGTTGGAGAAGCGTCTTAAAGGCCTTATATGGGCGCAGGTCCAAGTGCTTTGGATCTGGCCTCCTGGGTGGGCCGAACGCCCTGACATCGGGAGCATTTATTTCATTTCTCTTCATTGCCTGGGTTGCAACCAAGGCCTCCGCCACTGAGCTGCATCCCTAGCCCAGGACGACTCGGGTTCTCGTCTCTTTAGGATTTGCTGAGCATCATCCCGGCCACAGCTCAGGACATCTGTCTTTCTTTGGCTACGCGTCACGATATCACCATCCTTTGTAAACTTTGCCTGCCGCTTTTCAACGCCATGTGGCAGGGTTAGAAGCTAAAGTGTCATGAAGCAAATAAGCTGTTGGGAAACAGCCTTGCCACAGACCCCTCTGGATGGATGGAGACGCCAAACTCGGTCACCAGGGGACCTTTAATCTCTGAGGGCGGAGGCAAGGAGACACGCTGTCTCTGGGGTCCTGTGATAACTCGGTGGCCACGGCTAGTGCCTGATGGCGACGCCCACTTGGCTCCCCGCTTACTAAACCCAGCATCCCGCGGCCCTGCCTGGCCCGACAGCATAAACATCAGGTTTCAGTAAATAAACGGGGCTATCACGCAGCTGCTCACATGCACTTAGGCTGTAACTGACAGCTCGCTCCGGGGACTTAGCGTCCAGGCCGGGGCTTTTGGGTGCGGAGGCTCTGAGGCTCCAAGATAAACAGATCTGTCGGTGAGAGTGACCAGAGAGTTGGGTCAGACAAGGGTCACTCCTGGGTCACCCTGCTGGGAACTCGGGCTCTGCTTTGTGTTTATCCGGGAGAAAAGGAGGGGGACAGTGCGAGGGTGGGGTCCCTCGGTGTCCTGGACTTCGAGGTGCATCAACGCTGGATCTCTAGGGATCAGTCCAGGGGAGGTTGCCGGCATCCGTGTCACTGTACAGATGCTGTGACAGCTGGCCAGGCCTGCTGTCCCGCACTGCAGCTTTGGGCGAGGGGCCTCTGGCTTAGAGCGAAAGACCTGTGGGGCCAGCACTGCCAGACAGCGGGGGACTGGGGAACTTCTGTCATCCCTGGATCTCTTCTGGATCTCACCGGTTTTCCTGGAAACTACTCCTTCAGGCTGACACTCCTTCCCCACTGGGGGCATCAGGGGAGAGTGAGCCTCAGGTGGGAGATGACTGGACCAAGAGGGTTTATGGCTAAATCGCTTTAAGGTGGGATCTGGTGGGAAGGGGTGGGTGTTGGGGCGTGGCTTGGGCTTTCTCCGTGGGCAGCTCCTCCCTTCTTCCCCTGCTGCCTATTGGCCCCATTCTGAGCAGCTCTTCTCCGCCAGGCTGCTCTGCCAGGCTGCCCTGTCTTGGAGCCAGGAGACCATGAACTGAAACATAAGCCAAAATAAACCTCTCCTTAAATTGTGTGTGTCAGGTACTCGGTGATGAGAAAGTGCTTGAACCAGTACCCCTGTTAGCTGTCTCCCACCTCTCACCCCCTGGGACAGGCCAGAGCAGGAAGATGTGGTTCAGAGGAGGATCTTGTGGCATTTCTGTTTGTTTCAAGATTGTAGCACTGTAGGGGCCGGAGAGTTAGCTCAGTGGTTCCGGCGCCTGCCTCGAAAGCGCAAGGTCCTGAGTTTGATCCCGGTAACCACATACAATGCTGGGCATGGAGGTTCACGTCCATCGGCAATCAATACCACATACCACAGTGCTGGGTGTGGTGGCTCACTCCTATAATCCCAGCACTCGGGAGGCAGAGACAGGAGGATTGCTGAGTTTGAGGCTTGCCTGGGCTACATAGTGAGCTCAGGGCCAGCCTGAACTACAAAGGGAGACCCTGTCTCAAAAAAAAAAAAAAAAAAGATTGTAGCACTGTAAAAAGACTAGTATTGTTATTATTATTATTTTATTTTGAAACAGTTTTTCTGAGTTGTCGAGGCAAGACTCAAACTTGCAGTCATTTTGTGTTAGCCTCCCAAGTACAGGGATTACAGGCATGCCACCATGTCTAGTTTGAAAGACTTTTAAATTGTTTAAAGCATTCAGGTGCTTGCTCTGGAAAATAGCTCAAATTGAAAAGATTTAAGAGGCTGATGTCATCAGATAAACCAAACTGGAGCATCCATTGAGAAGCCCTTGGGAGTGCTGGTATACCATTTTTCAGTAAATTTGATTTATAAAATATATAATATATCAAAGATGCATTTAGTGGTATTTAAAGACACATTTGAAGATGTGATTAAAAGAATTGAAATCATACTAAGTATCTATAACCACAATAGATTCAAACTGGGAATCAATACCAGAGGGTAACAGAAGTCTTTAAGCCCCTTAGAAGCTAAACTCCAAGAGGAAAGCTGTTTTTTTTTTTTTTTTGAAGTTGCCAGGACAGTTCAAGAAAATGTACTGAGCTGAGTGAAAATGAAAATCCAGCGCATCAAGGTTGCTAACCTTATAGTACTAAGTGCGGATGTTGGAAGCCATGGCAAGTCTAGGAGAAATAGAAATCAACCAGTGGCATCAGAAGGAAGGAAACAATAAAGACAGAGAAAGCAGAAAAAGGGTGTGAAACCAGTGAAACAAAGCCAGGTCTGTCAAAAAGATCAGTAAAGTTGACAAATCTCTAGAAAGAGACAAAGCACAGAAGAAAGAAGATGGGAATGATCACAACCAGAAATGAACAGGTCTGTAGCTAGACTCCATTTGGATGCTTATGGGCCACCAGCTGCACCCAGGAACTTAGATTGGTGGTGGTTTAAGAATAGACTAATTGCTTGAAACCCTGAACAGCCACAGGTCTCCCGAGGTAAGAGCTTCAATAGCCCTGTGGTTAAATTGAATTTATAATGAATTACTGCACAGAAAAAGAAATCCTTAGGTTGAGATAGTTTCACTGGGAGAAGTCTGTAAGTTGTTTAAGCAAGAATTACCACTGATTCAACATATTTTTCCCAAAAAAATAAATGAGAGAACTTTCTAGTTCATTTTATAAATTTAGTCACACTCTGATCCTAAAAAAGATAGACCAAAAAAAAAAAAAAGACTGCAGAATAGCATACCTCATGAATACAGTTTCAAACACTGTTAATAAAATACCAGCAAGTAGAATTCATCAATAAATGAAAATAACTACATCCCAAGGCCAAATCTTATTTATTCTAGGTATCTAAGACTGGTTCAAAATTTGGAAAATCAGCCAAGTATGGTAGCACATGCCTGTGATCACAGCACTTAGGCTGAAGCAAGAGGATCTCTTAAGAGCAAAACCAGCCTGAATTACCCAGTGAGACCCTGTTTTAAAAATAACATCATGGCCAGAGATTTAGCTCAGTGGTTCTGGCACCTGCCTAGCAAGTGCAAGGTCCTGTGTTTGATCCCAGGTAACCACATACAACAGTCAGCACCACAAACTATAATAATGGCTCATTCCTGTAATCCCAGCACTTGGGAGGCAGAGGCAAGGGGATTGCTGAGTTCGAGGCTTGCCTGGACTACATAGTGAGCTCAGGGCCAGTCTGAACTACAAAACGAGACCCTGGCTCAAAAAAAAAAAAATCAAAGAAGAGAAAATAGCTGGGCGTGGTGGCTCATGTCTGTAATGCTAGCACTCAGGAAGCAGAGGCAGGAGGATTGCTATTGTTTGAGGCTAGCCTGGTTTACATAGCAAGGTCAGGGCCAGCCTAAACTACAAGGTGAGACCCTATCTCAAAGAACTTAAAAAAAAAAAAGAAAGAAAAGTGAAGTGTAAATCTATGACAAAGAAAAACAACAACAAATTACACCAAACTATTGGCAAATGTGCAAAAGCAATGCAACGGAGGAAAGATGACCTTTTATAAATGGTGTCTGAAAAACTGGACATCTGTTGACAAAATAATAATAATTTCACACTTCACCAAAACTAAGTGAAGGTGCAAAGAGGCAGAAGGGTGGCAAGTAGTTCCCAGCCAGCCTCAGCAACTTCGCAAGATTCCATCTCAAAAAATGAAAAAAAGGGGGCTAGAGGTGCTACAGCATTTGGCCAGCATGCATGAAGGCCTGAGTTCAATCCTCAGCACCACCACAACCCAAAAAAGAAAGACACAGAAAAGAAAAAAAGGCTGCATAACCAAGTATAGTGAGGCACACTCATAATCACAATGCTAATGAGACTGAGGCAGGGGGATCACAAATTCTAGTCCAGTCTGGGCAACTTAGCAAGATTCAGTGTCAAGGGGCCGGAGGGTTTTGCTCAGTGGTTCCGGCGCCTGCCTCGCAAGC
>PVIC010031154.1:0-21500 GCA_004025085.1 Thryonomys swinderianus | reverse complement strand
AATCTTAGATTAGTATTAACATATCTGATGTTTCCATTATCCCATTCTCCTATACCTGTCTACAAGCCTAGAAGGTTGTGTTACTTTTTATCTCCTTGCTGAGACAAAATACCCAATACTTAAAGTCAGAGGGGAAAGGCTTACTTAGCTCACAGTCCCTAGAGGTGTCAGGAAGCAGCGCACAGGGGAAAAGTATCAGAGTGGAAGGGGCCAGGAAGCAGGTATAAACCATGGGGTCACAGCCTGATGGCACACCCATACCAAGCCAGAAGTATGCTTGCTGGCCTCTTAGGTGTCTCTGCCCTTCACGGTCAAGGTTCACTGCTGCACCCAAACCTGTTTTCCTCATTCTGCCCGTGATACTGACTCCACAGTTTGGAAGCCACACTGGACAACTGCCAGTTACCTGTTCAGTTTTCATTCTTTTATCTAATGCTCAATTGCCATAATAACTAAAAAAATCTAATGTACTACAGAAGTGGTTAAATTGGTTACTTCTAGCTAGAAGGGCCCAATTTTCCATATTTTTTCTTGTTTGCTGCATGTCATTGGATGGCAAGAAGACAGAAAAGTTACACAAGGAAAACTACGGCTTGTACAAAAGATGGTAGCGTTATTGGATATGTCACTTGGTTACATAAAAACTTATTTCTACAAAATACTAGTTACCTAATGTATATATTACAATGAGACACATCATTTTTCTTTCAACACTTTGTAGTTTTCCAAATCCTTGTTGTAGTGTCTTGATTACATCCAAACTTCTCATGCTGTGTAGTTCCTTATCACTGTTCCTGGCTCCTAATTGAAAATCATTTAGCTGTTTTTTTCCATGTTTGCTTTTCTTCTAGGCCTTTTTCTGTGCTGGTAATTATACCTGGGCTAATTTCAAATTCAAATTTTCTAAAGCCCCTGTCTGATCTCCTTTACTATCCTATTTTCTCACTTTTTTCCCATCTGAGAAGACTGAGGTAGCCATTGACCAATGTCTCATTGCAAAATGCCCATTTCCTGGAAAATATAAGCCTGAGGATCCTAAAAATCTGTCTTGATCAGTTCTATATTTCTGACCTTTACTACAGTGCTTGAAAAATGAATGCTCAGTGAATATGGGTTAAAATACTCTTACAACTTATATTTAAAAATATCTCCTCAAATTGTCATGTGTTCAGATGTGGGGCTTTTAGAGAGTGATTGGCTCATGAGGGCTGTCATGTATTAGTCCATTAATAAGATCAAAATGTGATAGAATTATCAGGAGGTGATGGAAATTTGGGATATGGAGCCTTGTGGAAAGGAACAAGTTAGTGTGCTATGACATTAGGGATGTATCTAGCCCTTGGCCTCTTCCCTCCTGGTTTATTCTTTCTCCTGGGTTTATTTTTTCTCCTGTGTGAGGCTAGTAATTTTGCTCCCTCACACCCTTCTGCCATGATGTTCTATCTCCCCTCACGTCCCAAAGCAATGACCATGGGCTGAAGCCTGTGAAATTGTGATCCAAAATAAAGCATTTTCTAAGAAGGACTTATCGTTGGTCACTTCTTTATAAGCAACTTTGTGTACGTTTTCTATGGCAAACTTCTTGCCTTGTTTTACCCTCTGAAAAGAATGCTCTTGTTATTTAAGTAAAACAATATAATTTTAAAGCTATGTCTTATATATTATAGGAGTTAAATCGTATGATAAATTACCCATTTGAAAGCATTTCCCAAGAAATTTTACACTTCAAAATTATAAAAGATCCTCCAAGCTAATATATTTTGTCATGCTTAATTAGAATCTTTTCTCCTTTCATGTTGTTCTCAAAGGTGAAAACTTTCCATTTTCATAGAAACCCTTGAGTATTTTTTTTATTTTCCTTTCAAAGTAATGACACTTCTAAAAAAGATAAAATGCTGAGTGATTACCTTTGTTGAAGAGAAAGAGAGCACCATCGTGATTGAATATCTCTTGGCAGACCTGACAGCTCTGAGCCATCACTGTTAGGAAGATGGAGTGAGCAGTCAGGGCATCCATTGAAATTCTATGCTTTCTTTTGATCACATTAATTCCCAAGTCAATGAGTCTCAGTAGAAAAGGTGAGTTTTCTTCCCAAATTACCCAGTAAGGGTAATAGTTTCCTAAGGAGTAACCATACTCTTGGTGTCAGAAAGTTATTCTAATTTGGCTGGAGGTACTTAGGACTTAAATTTGTGCCACTGAGCATTTATTGAGTGCCTACTCAATAGTAGTATTGCAAACTTAAATGTAGATAGGGAAGATGTTGCGGAGTGCTCTGGGTCAGTTCAGAGGAAGGGGAAGCGGAAGGGACTAAGAGACAAAATACGATATGAGAACAAAGACTGCTTGAAATGTGCTGGCTTGGTCCCGCTGCCCCAAGATGGTGAAGACTTGTCACGCCCACGTTGAATATTGTATTTGGTCTGCCACCAAGTGGTAACACCCTGACACAGCAGCACTGTGTGGCCAGGACCTAAAGGGGTTGGCAGTTGGAGCTGCCTGCAGCATTTCCAGAAGCTGAACAAGACTACACACAGGCGCTGTGAAAATGCTAAGGTACCATAAAATAATGGAGGTATATTAATTTTTCCAAAATACGTTTTACAATATAAAGGGGACTGTAAGCCTAGTAAGAATCAAAGAATAAAGAACATCAGTTTTGAGACAAAGGGAAGGTATTCAGTAATTATGACTATAACCAGAAAGAAAAGGTGCTGTGAGTGAGTTATACGTACTTAAGCAAAATTTCAAGAGAAATGAAGAAGAAATTGTAAGGAAAGGGCCAGATAGGCTGTGGAGAAAGTATGGTAATACTTCGGTTCATTAATGCTTCTGTTTGCAAACAATTCAGTGACCAAACAGAAGTGTTCAGCAAAAGTCAGCTTCCATTCGTGTGCTCCACATGCCATGACAAACATAACCACAGGCATCTTCCACACATGAGCACAGCCACAGCCACCTTCCCCCAAACCATGAAACAAATTAATTTTGGAAACTGAGCTACACTCTGTGATACTGGGAAAGAGGATCAGAATTGGTAAACAAAGTAGAAGTTTGGTTGTGAGATCAAAGAAGTACTCTTCAGGAGGGGTAGGAGAAGGGAAGAGGGCATGGAACAGACGGACCCTGTGGCAGAACCCCTGTAATCCTGAAGATACTGGAAAATGCAAAAAAAAAAAAAAAAAATCCTGTTTCAAACTTTTCTTCCAATACCAGGGACCAAACTCAACACGTTTCACTTGCTATGCAGGTGTGGTGCCACTGAGCACATTCTGGCCCTTCATATATAATTCTAAGCCCCCATGGGCTTCAGTTATGTGGGTAGTTTTGATCATTAAAAGAAGCTAAAAGCAGGAAAAATTAGAAAACCTTGGTTTCTTTTTCCTTCATGACTTACCATCAATTGAAGCTCAGTGACTGTGTATCTCTCCTTGAGGGCTGACAAATTCTTTCACCCTCCATGGTCTCCAGCAAACATACATGGAGCCAATTTTAAGTAGCTGTGTGACTCTCCATACCCCTCCCTTTAAGACACTGTGTTGTGCTGGCCGTGGTGGCTCATGCCTGTCATCCCAGCACTCGGGAAGCAGAGACAGGAGGATTGCTGAGTTCGAGGCTTGCCTGGGCTACATAGTGAGCTCAGAGCCAGCCTGAACTACGAAGCGAGACCCTGTCTCAAAAAAAAAAAAAAAAAAAAAAAAAAAGATACTGTGTTGCTCATGGTGCTCACTCTTTTCTCTAGCATTATTTCTTAGATTAAGAAACCAAGTAGCCAAACTTTACATTTTTGTTAACATTAGATGACACTGTCATAAATTTAAGTACAGCTATAAAAATCCTTACTGTTACAGTTGGGCTATAAACCTTTATATTATTTTAGTTTTTTGTTGATGTGTAGAAATTTACCCAAAGAAAGAAGCCTAAAACAGTAATTCATGTTCATCATCTCACATAGGTGTTGGGGGTCAGAAATATGGGGGTTATTCAGCTGTGTGGCTCTGACTTAGACTCTGTCAGGCAATTGGATTTAAAATGCTGACTGTGGTTGCAAGTGTATGAAGCTTGATACAGGCTTAAAGACCCACATCCATGTTTGACATGTATGTCAAACTGGTACTGGTAGTTGGGTGCAGTGTTCTGTTTTTAATCACACCTACATCTCGAAAGGGCTGCTTTTTTTTTTTTTTTTCTTAGACGGGGTCTCACTTTGTAGTTCAGGCTGGCTCTGAGCTCACTATGTAGCCCAGGCAAGCCTGGAACTCAGCAATCCTCCTGTCTCTGCCTCCTGAGTGCTGGGATGACAGGTGTGAGCCACCACGCCCAGCTCGAAAGGGGTTTTTGAGTGTCCTTAGAGTGTGGCACCTGCTTTCCACAGCGTGTGATCCAAGAGAGAAGAGCAGACCTAGCCGGAAGTGGCACTCAGTCATTTTAAAGTCTGCCCTTCTGGTTGCACAGGTCAGTCCTGTTCCACCTGGGAGGAGTCGCAGAAGATAGGGACACAGGGAAACAAGAGTCACTCGTGACTGTTCTAGAGTCTGGAATCTGTGCCTGAACAGAGAGGCCACGTTATTTCTTGAAATTCCCTATCAGAACCTACTATGTATTTCAAGACATCGGTGTGCTCCTGTTTTAGTTTCCTGTGGCTTTCTTATAGGTAAGAATTCTCTCATATAGTTAAAATTGCATGACAATTCTGTAATCATTCCAAACACTTTAACATTTTTAGTAAATTAAACCATGGTTATCATAAAAATATAAAACTAAGGTCTGCACATATTAAATCAGTGTTTCAAAACTGACTCACAGAATGGGCTGATGATATTACTGATATCATTTGCTTTCTTCAGTCAGTTACACTGACCTTTCGCCTTGGGCATTGATGATGTCAGCACCATTAACCATTGCTTCGCAGTGGAGAGTGACAAAGTCCAAATATTTTATGAATTATATTCTAAATTCAGCCAGTAGTGTTTCTGATACTACACTGAGCATCAGTATGCTGAAAAGAATATAAAGTATGACCTTTTCTTTCAAGTACATAATCTCTGTACAGAGTGTAGAGCAATTTTTTGGTTAGAGACAGACTAGATATTTCTGGTTTTGGGGAGATTTTATAATCTTACATGTGAAATTTGAGGGCTACCATATTATGTAGCAATAATGATACTGCTATTACAGTAACAATAATGTCTACCTGCCTGAATGCTCTTTCTCACAAAGATGGGGATTTGTTCACCTTTAGAAAATACTTTCCAAAGGGGGTGTGTGTAGCCATTTCCAAGAAGGAAAAGGCAGGTTGATCAGATAGCAGCAAAACTAATGAAAAGCATCATGGAAGTGACAGCAAGATTAATTAAGTTCCTCCAGTCATGTTCAGGTGTGGCTGTGCAGAGCTCCTTTGGGTACTGCTGCCGTTGAACGGTATTCATGGTGACAAAGACTGCAGATTTCCGGAACTGACACTTCTGAGTCAAGGGTAAAAATCACATCCAGTCATTTTATCTACCAGAAGAATCAGAGATGAGCTCTTAAGATTATTAGTATGTTTGAGCAAAGCCAAGACGAGATGGAGATATAATTAACAGAATGTTGAAACTGTAATATTTTGTTTTCTGATTATATATTTCCTTTATGTATTTTAGACATTTTGACAGAGAGCTAAACAAATTTTCACCCACTGCATTTGACTGGAGGCACAGAATTATGCACACTTGGAAACACTTTCAATTACTTTGTGAATTCTGGCAACACTGGGACACTATCTCTGTCCTCTCTATATAGTTATTATCAGTGTATATAAAAATGGAATGTCCATGACCTAAAGCATCCGAATTTACTGGAGCTGTTCTCAATTTATCTTGAAAGATCTGGGTTTTTGTAAGGCAAAAAGGAATTCAATATAATGCTGTTTACTTCTTCCATTTTGTTTGCAAGCATATTTCTTATGGAGCTGGGGCAGGAAGGGCTAATTCTCAAATAGCTGCCCAGGAACCATAAATGAATTTTATTTTAAGAAAAATTGGAAACCTCTGGAGTGTATAAGATCTTTCAACCTGCTATACAACGTTTATTAACTCGTTATTGTGTCACCAAATGTCTTCAGAAGCACATTAATACATTTTTGTCCTTGGAAACACTTTGAAGTTTATTCATATATTCATTCAGTAAACACTTCCTACATTATTTGTTCAAATAAAGTTCAAACCTTTAACATGGAATATGAGATCACCTCCTGTGTGGTCTCTGTATTTTAGTAGACAGACATTCTTTGCTTGAAGGTCATTTAAGATACTTTTTCAAACTCTGTTTTTGGACTCCTAGATACGTTGTTTCTAATCATATCTTTATTTAATGTCACTCACTGTTTTGGACTGTATCAATCTAGGTCAATATTAAAGATAGGATCAGTTCTGCCTCTCTCCTGCAGCTTTCCAAGATCATATAAACCCCACAATATCATCTTTTATCAACTCCTATATACATGGCCTAGAGTATTCATTTGTTACTTTATATTAACTTTATTTTTCTTACCTTTTGGATCTATACTCAGTTTCTCCAACTTATATATCCAGTGCTTTGAGGAACAAGTTAAATGATTTGTTACAATAGAATCTTTAGTCTTTTTTATTATGTTGATGGTTAATAATAATTTGATTGCCTATGAGCGAGACACAGAACTAAGTGATGTGGGACTGCCAAACCGCAGACCTAGTGCTCATCTATTTTTGAAGATACTGTCCATGTAAATATAAAGAGGCTGGAGTCCACCTCATATATATAAACTAGATTTAAAAATATATACATATATGTACTCATATAAATGTAGGCTTTGGCAGCGGGTAGGGATCATGACAAAGACATTATCTGAGATCCTCTAGAAAGGAAGTTTATAATGTTTCTTATTGTAAGAAAATACAGACTATCAGTCAATCGAGGCATATAAACATAAAACATCTACTTATTCAAGTTTGTGATTAGCTTCTCTTAAATTGTTCTCTGTATGAACACTGTTCTCAACTCTGGAACCTGTTTTCCTTATCAACCTCCTGATCCACCCACAAGATTTCTGATCTTCATTTTGTCTGATAGATGACCAGATCTCAAGTTCCATGGCCTTGCCTTAGTGCTTTGGGACTCCGTGTCCTAAAATAACTTTTGAGATCTCTTTCTGGTCATTTTCTTTATCCACAGGAAACATTGCTGTTCTTTAAGGCAGATAAAATGGGTGATGATGATAATAGCATGCTATAGTTACTGTCTTATTTACTTCTCTCATTGCTAAGACAAAATACCTGACACCCAAAGTGAAAGGAGCAAGTTTATTTGGCTCACAGTCTGTAGAGGTTTCAGTCTTTAATCAGCTGATTCCGAGGGAGGGTGGCAGATGAACAACGGTTCATGGAGGCAAAAGACAACGAAAGCAATAAGAGACCTTAACAGTGTCTCTCTGCCCCTTTAATCTTATTCAGACTACCAGAATTAGAGTGGTGCCAAACCAGTCATTGTATAGGTTTAATAACCACGTGATCTTAATCCCCGCATCACACACTCTAGATTTAGCCACCTCATGAGACTGTAACACATGAATTTGTGCTGTGTTCTGGAATGTGTTAAAACATTCTAACATTTTTCATAACTCCAAGAAGCTTCAATCTGTGCGAGTTGGGTGGGAGATAGAAGTGAGCAAGACCCTTAAATACCGTATGCTAAATGCTGCAGTAAGACTATACAGAGAGTTCACTAAGGGAACATGTGAATCAAACATAAGCCCTCAGGAGACATTTTACAAATAAAATATCTCCATAGTTACGGGTCACTGAAGAAAACAGCTCGACAGATAAAGGGGAATAAAAAAGAGATTTCCCAGAAGAATATATTGTTGTCTGCAATTTCACTCTCTGCATTTTCCACTACCTTTCCCAAAACTGTTAAATGGAAAATAAACAATAACTTTCAAATTGTGTGCCATTCTGAGTAGCATGATGAAATTTCATGCTGGCCTGTTTGGTCTTTCTTGGGAAAAGACTCATCTCTTTGTCCAGAGTGTTCTTGTTTTTTGTTTCCTCGCATATTACTCTGTAGTTAGCTGTCTTGGTTGTCGGATTGTCAAGGAATCAACCATTTATTTTCAGTAGCCTTTATTTTTCTTAATAATTTCACCAAATTGCAAAGCTTTCTTATGATAGTGCTAGGGCTGTGTGTGGTTTGAGTGTGTCTCCCGAGGTTTCATGTATTGCAATTTAATCTCCATTGTGACATATTAGGAGGCATAAAACATAGTCCAGCTGTGGTTATTTCTGGATAGTTCTTTGTTAGGTGATTAGTATATGATGAGTTCATTACGATGAGACCTCCATTTTGGAAACTTGGTGCCTTACAAAGAGAGGAAAATCAGAAGACAATTACAGACATTGGCACCCTGTCTCATGTCATGTGATACCTGGCATCATCTCAGGTCTACCAACAAGAGTGCCATTACCTGATGCATCCCCTCGCCCTCAGACTTCCAAAACCATGATCCAAAATACATCTTTTTTCTTTATATATAATCAGTCTGTGGAATGGTGTCATTGGTGATGGAAAGCATACTAATGCAAGAATATCATTAAATTGTTTTCTGTTTTATCAGTATTGTTACTAATCTCTCAGCAGAGGTAACATGAAGTAGACTTTATGGAAAGTATGTATATAGAGGTCAGAAGACATAATGTGTAGAGTTTGGTACTGTTTGTGGTTTCAGGTTTTCAGTCCATTGAAAAGGGAGTATAATTTAGGGGTGGAATACCTGTGAAATGTTTTTTATATAGTGTATTTTATTACACTTCCTATTTTTTATACCTTTTGAGACACTAGATACAGCAAAATGTGGTAGATATGTCCCTGTCTTCATGTCCATTATACTAAGGAAGAAAAAAAAAAGAAACTGACAGATGAATGAGCAAGGTAAAGATAACTTTAGGTACTGTCCTCTGAGAAAAAGTTGGGGAAATTTCCAGATCCTTCTGAATAATTGAAGGGTACACATCCCTCAAATGTAAGCTTTGTGTAAACAGAGGTTCCTTTAATTTGATACATATGCCTTCAGCATTTAGAACAGTTCTGTAAATAAATGCACATTCTTAGGCTAGAACATTCTGAGAAGACTCCCTCTGCTACCCACAAGATGTAAAAGAGAATCTGTTAACCTGTTACCAGGAGAGACAGAGCTACATAAATAAGGACTTATTTCTAATGTCAAGAAAATATAAATAGGTAGAATTTTGGAATATTACATTATTTATAGGATTTTTTCTTTCTTATCACAATTATAATACATCTTTTCTTGCAGGTGATTAATTTTTCAGATTAACTCCCCAGGGACAGGCATTTAATTTTCATAGAAGCATCAAGTGAGAATCTTAGAATAAAGATGATTTATGCATTTGTAATACTCTGTACATGATCTAAAATTCTGACTAAAATTCTGAATAGTTGAACTTAATATTTGTTCTCATGTACATTGGGTGTTAGAATATTAGAGGCCAATTCAGGGTTAAATAAATAGCCTTACATCATGTGCCATTCATGTCAATAAATATTCATTGAACAAGTTATTATATTTTCAATAAATATTCAATCCCTAAATACCTACAGACTTGTCCTATTTCTCTTTTAATGTCTCTGTGCTCAATGTTGATGCTGTTCTCCTTTTCCTTTCTATATTGCCTAGAAAATAGGATCCAATCTCATGGATTTAGTTGCCATTTATAATATAAAGCACAAATATCTCCATTGAACTTCAGAACTGTATAGTAAATTGCTATGGAAAATTTCCATAGACAGATAGACACTGACAGACAGACTGATAAGGAACCTCAAACTAGGTATGTCCTGTACTGATAAACTCCAGATATCCACCCATGTGAGTTTTCCCAGTCTGCTTTAGATCATTTAGTAAAAATATTGACCTTTCGATTGCTCAGTCTTCAGATTTTAAATCATCCATTATTCTTTATTTTTTTTCTTTCATCATCTACACCTACCTGACAAGCCATCAAGAAGTTCTACTGACCTATTTTTGACAAGTATAGATTTCGACCACAATTTTAGACCTCCACCACTCTTACCTTGGTACAGATCACTACATCTTGATCATTACATAGGCTCTCAGACTGGTCACTCCGCACCTGTCCTTGCTCCTTTTAGTCCACTTTACACACATCGGCCATAGTAAGCCTGTTAGCATGCCAAGTAGTGTTACCTGAAGAGTACACCATAACTTAAAGATGATGACACATGGTTGTTATCCCAGCAACTGGGGAGACTGAACCATGAAGGTGACAAATTTAAGCCCAATCTAAACAGCTTAGAAAGAGCCTGTATCAACTGTTTCAAGATTTTAAAAGAGGTGTGAATGTAGCCCAAAGTTTAATGTCTAATACACAAAACAAAGGCGTACCATATGAAGTCATAGTAGGTTAGTTTTTTTTTGTTTTATTTATTTATTTATTTATTTATTTATTTTTTGGAGACAGGGTCTCGCTTTGTAGTTGAAGGCTGGCTCTGAGCTCACTATGTAGTCCAGGCAAGCCTCAGCAATCCTTCTGTCTCTGCCTCCCGAGTGCTGGGATTACAGGCGTGAGCCACCACACCTGGCACTGTGTTATGTGGTATGTGGTACTGATGGCTGGTGGGCGTGAGTTTCCACACCCAGCATTGTATGTGGTTACCGGGGATCAAACTCAGGACCTTGCGCTTGTGAGGCAGGCGCCGGAACCACTGAGCTAACCCTCCGGCCCAGTAGGTCAGTTTTTTAATTAAGACTTACAAAGGCCTGTTGAATTTGGCTCCATGTAACCTATTTGATTTTAGCTTAGTTTGTCCTTCAGTATCTGCCACACCATACTAATCTTGTTGCTCTTTGTTGCCCATAAATCAGCCTTCCCCTTGTCCTTTGCACTTTCTGCAGTGTTCCTTATTCAAAATCGAGAGCAGTGTCTGGAACTTAATAGGCAACATTAATAAGATATTGAATACATTTTAAACTATTGAATGAATTAATAAATAATGAATTCATCCATTAAATAACTGATTTGTTATAGATCATGAAGATAACAATGAATATCCTGTCTCATTTGAATGACAGAGAAATAAGTGCAATGCCCACAGTATATTAACATGTCTGATGGGAATTAGTGTAGTATGCTGTGTGAGAAAAATATGATCAGCACCTTTTCGGGGCTCACAGATAGGACAGTGTTCTCAGAAGACATAATGCTTGAAGAGTGACTAAAACATTAACTAGGAACTTTCCCAGTAAAATGATAAGAGCAGAAATAGTATTCCTGGGGAAATTCTAGCAGTATAGTTGGAGTTATAGTGAAGAGTATAAAGGATTGCACATTCACAGAGAAAAAAGTAAGGTTTAAAAGAGAAGGAGTCTGAAAACTATTGAGTAAGGGAGAAGCATCATCATATATTTTTTTAAAATGTTGGACCTGAATGAAGAGTGGATTGGATATTGGCAAGCATGGAGTCAGCAGCATTGGGTAACATTTCATTGCTGCAGTATAGTTAAGAGATAAAAGCAAACTAAAGTAAAGCTCACGGGAAGGCAATGGAAGACATAACTGGGCTACGTTAACTCAATGCTAAACTGCTGTTGCATACAGCTATAAGAATTTGAAAGGACAAACAAGCTGTGCCCTGCTTTACCACCTGGCATCTGTATTGCATGGAATTTAAGAACAGCTGTTGCTAAGCATGGACAAATTCAATTTTTGTAAGCCTTTTGCACAAAGCACCAACAACCTCAAAGAATTGACTGAGGGAATTCAGAGAGAAGTCTGATGTTTTACATACAGTACAGCTGTACTTGGTATACTCCTTTCTTTTATTCATCCAGTCACAATATCTGGAATAGGAGCTACCCTTCCAAGGCCCCTGAATATCCCATGGAACAGACAAAAGTCCCTGTCCTCATGGAGATTATACTGCAGTGTGGAGAAATAAAAATAAATGTGTCTATAATAACATGTCAGAGGAGAACTGGTACAGAGAAAAATAAGAGAAGGAGGTTAGGAAATACCAAGGGAGAGATGAAGGCAGTTTAAAGCCCTGACAAAGGGAAGTGCATGATTATATTGATGAATCTTTGATTAAGATTTAAAAGAAATGAGTAGTCAAGGCAGGAAGCTACCTGGCTCTTAGGGCAGAGAGGAAATTCTCACTTAACTAGGTTGTTTCATTCTAAAATATCTAACTACCTTGAGAATGCCCTTTGTTTAACTAGTAATGGATGTATTCCCATCAAGTAGTTTGATGCCGAGATTGGCCCTGGATAAACTGACTTGGTTTTCTTTTGGACGCAGTTGGATTCTGGAGCTGCTTTGGGACAAAGTTATATAAAATGAGAATTAAAATAGATCCTTCCCTGGAAACTCCCGATTCAACCCCCCCTTATGGTAGTATATGGGGGGACCTCTCAGATTCACGTGGTGTATATACAGCCCCATGTCCAGCCACCATCAGCTATGGCTTTGTTTGGATGCTATTATACTTCCAAATTTTAAAAAGTATATGTTGAAGACATGTCTGCATCACCACATTCATTGAAGTATAACTCATGAAGTCAGTGTGTGTCAAGAATGTGTGGTTTATATACACAGTGGATTACTCTGAGGCCTTAGGAAATCTTGTCACCTACAACATGTATGAACTTGGAGACATGTTAAATGAAACAAGCTCAACCCGGAAGTCAAATATGCAACATATCACTTATATGTATGTTATAAAAAATTTGAGCTCATAGAGATAGCAAAATGGGGATGAAAGGATTAGGGAGATGTTGGCCAAAGGGAACAAATAATTACTCTTCCATTGTAAATGTAAAGTATGTAAATAATTTTAAACAACAAAAAAAGTAAAAGTAAAATTTTACACTTGATCTTAGCCAAAAGTCCGAGAAGTGATAAAAAAGTAAAATTTTAAAAAATCACCTCACCCAGATGGAAACAAATTCTGAGGTTTTGACATTTTAGACAACCTTAAAGTATAGAATGGGGGTGCACACCTTTAAATAAACAAGGCACCTCCCTTTTTACTAGAATGCAATTTTGTTGTACAGATAGAACACTCAAATTCTTCTTGGATGCAAAACTTACACTTGCAGTGGCTGAATATCACTCTTTTGGGTCTGATCTCAACAGAGCAAGCTGAGGTCAGCATATTTTAAAACAAAATATAGATATAGATTTGTGACCACATATATATAATTTTATAGAACATGCAATGGCATACTTTTATTGGGCAATACCTTTGCCTGAGCCATTATGAGTATATAGAGTGGCACATTCTAGTAAGGAAGCCTGTTGGAGTAGTCTAACGTAAATTCAACATATAAATAGGGAATAGTTCTTTACTTAATTACTGAGAATGTTGCTTAACATCTTTGGGCACACGTTTTTCATTTGTGACATCAATAATCCATCGTCCTGTATCTAAAGTTGTTATTAATAAAGATGCTGCATGAAAAAATCCATCATAAGATGTAAAGATGTTATTACCGATGAAGCTAGACATTTAGTTTTTCAGATGTACTGGTTTAAACTCCACTCACAACGCTTGTATCATGTAACTACAGGAACTCAAGTGGACCAAAACTATAAACTACAGTGCCCCCTAGCTCATGTAGGAGGTCAACACAGTTGAATGGGCTCAACTACAACACAGGTGGTTCTTTGGCCTGAGAAAAAGGCCATTAACTGTACTTGGGAAGATTTCCATGGAGAGGGCCACTTACGGTTTTTTACTTAAATGTTTGCCTGTACTGTTGTTTGAATTTTTAATTTTGAAAAAGTGAAAATGTAATTTACTATTTAAACTTTTCTGAATTACTTTAAATGCAAAATGTTTCTAAAAGAACAATACTATGCTAGATTTAGGATTCACTGTGACTCTGATTTGTGTTTTGATTACCTATTCACATTCACTCAATCCTTTATAAAACAGCGTGAGGGAAGATGTCAGAGTGCTCTTTACGCAAAGGGGAAATGGGGGTTAAGCTTTTTTCCAAGATTCTGCAAAAAGTCATTATTATGAGGTCAGTCCCTTAGCTTCAATAAACATGAAACTCACCAAGTTAGAAACTTGTGTAAGGAAACACCACTGAATATATTAACATCAAAATGTGTCACTATTTGCTATGATGGCTTATAAAAGCTCAGATTAGAAAATACCACTTTCTTCTAGAAGCTGCAGTTCTTGGCATCTCCAATTCTTAATTTCCTATATTTTCAGAGACATTTTTAAGTTTAAATGGGCTAGTAGATAAATGGGATCCCAAGCTGAGGAGCCCTTCAGAACAGAAATTGGTACGGGAGTTTATTTTCCATGCTGAGCACTTAAGTATTAATCAATCCAGTTCTCAGGGATTTCTGTCTAACATCCTTTTCTGTAAGATAAGGACCACAACTCATTGTGCACTGGAGGAGCCCGAGACTTTGCTAAGCTTTCCCTTTTTGGCTGTTCATCTCAGAAGTGTGTGTGTGTGTGTGTGTGTGTGTGTGTGTGTGTGTGTGTCTTGAGTTACAGCATAATCTTGGTATCTTTCAAATTAAATGTCTCTCCCCTTTCTCGGCTTAAAGATCATTTTACTCAGTGTGCTGGTACCTACAACGGGAGGCAGCACGTGAGGTATGGAAACTGGGGGGTGACTTTTATCACCAGTTATTTTTCTGTACGTTACTCTATCGGCCGTTCTCAGGAAACTATCAGAAAATCAAAATTACTCTTTGGCAACTACTAGCTTACGGAGAATTGATCTCGTCTAATGCAAATCCTCTACTACATTCGCAATAATCCCTGGAGCTCCTCTCCTTCTCCCCGTTACTAATAAACATCGCCAGCAATAACAACAGCCAGCCCTCCACCTCAGGGCAGAGATCGCAGGCACACGGCGCTGTCCTCTCCTCGCTGCCTCTTCAACTTGCTGAGGGCGCTCAGGTTTGGGTGCGGGCGATGGCACCACGGCGGGGCGGGAGGAAAGCGGGCCTGACGCACGCCGCTGCGGGCTCCGCAGCCCGGCTCCGTCCGGCGCACTGGTGGGTGCCGGCCCCCTCCCTCCGAGGCTCGCCCCCGCCCCCGCCCCCGCCCCCGCCCCTCCCCAGCCTCGGCGCGTCAGCTTCCCCAGAGCCGGGTTGGTCCAGGCGGGCGCAGCGCCTCCCGAGCCGGAGCCGGTGGGTGAGGCGGGCGGGGGCGGGGGGGGTCTGTTTGTAGTACTCTCGGCCCTGATGTCACAGGCGCGGCAAGGACATCGCAAGGAGGAGTCGGGTTACAGTAAGGATGGGCAGCGCGGCCGGCAGCCCGAGCGCACGCTCCAGCGGCCAGGGCTCGTAGCCCTGGACAGGCAGCCTGCAGAGCGCCCACCCGCGGAGCAGGGAGCGGGCAGCGGGCACGCTCCGCGCTCTGCTCTCCGCGCCGGAACGGACACGTTCCCACCGAGTGTAGCATGAAACGGCTCCGCTCAGCGCGCCAGCCCGGGGTGCGAGCTGAGGCTGAAGACGCCGCCGCGGTGGGGTGCCTGCTGTCTGATCAATGAGGAACATAATGTATTTTGGTGAGTGTTCGTCCTGATGGTGCAATTCTGGGGTGCCCTGCTCTTCATCGGGAAGACAAGGCTTTAGAAGAAATAATCTTTCAGCTGCGAGAATTTTGCACTTGCACGAAGCCTACCTCCGGTAGGCAACGGGGAGCCTCGCTGGGGCGGCTCTAAAAGCTTCCTTTGTGTTACCATTGGGGCTACTAATTAGCCATGGGCGAATTTAAGTTGGAAAAGAGGAGGTGGGTGGGGTGGATAAACTTTGCCTTCGTCTGTGGGCATGAAGTTGGCTGTTCAGAAAAGCTGGTGAAGAGCAGAGATGGTGCAGCGTGGGAAGGCATGGGCCAACTTAACGGAATGCGAAGCGAAGTTCCCGCACTGTCCGTGCTGCGAAAGCTCCGTGGATGAGAACCTCTCATTAAGCCCCGGGTTTCCCTAATCCCCTGTCAGCGAAGGAAAACATGCCCACGGTGAGCGGTGGTTGAGTCGCTGACAACACTCCCCCCCCGTCCCGGTGCTCCCTCTGGCCAAGAGCAGGCTCGCACAAAATGCATATTCTCTCTGAAACCTTGACAGGTCTCGGGAGCTGTTAGACATCTGTGGTTTGGTTTTGTGCCGCGGTGCAAGCGTCCCTTGGGCTTCCGTTTGCAGAGAGCGCGCTGAGTCTCAGGTCTGGGCACGACCGGAGCGCTGCAAGTGGGCTCGGAGCTGTGCATTTTCACTGTGCCGCTGCGACTTACTGCTCGGAGAGAGGGCAGCGCCTCCGCCAAGTAGGAGGAAACCGAGGATCTGGGCCGAGGAGCCTTTCCTGGTCTTCGAAGTTATGCTTTCTTTCTGTAAGTCCTGTCCTGTCCGGTGCCATCATTTAAGGGGAGCTCCTTGATATTAAAAGGTTTGTGAGAAATGGGAGAGGGGCTAGGGGAGGACTCCAAGGTGCAAATGTCCCTAGTGACTCTCGGATTGCTTTAAATATTAAATCTAGAGACGTTCAGACTGGGAAAGTATTGAGATGTGCTTGGGTTGGGGCACTCTTAGTTTGTTGGGTGTTTATCTCTGGGTTACTCGCTGTGTTTTGTTTTCTTGAGCTTTTGAATCATTTGTGAAAGCCTGGAAGGAGCTCAAGTTCCCAAAGCTACATGCCTTTCGCTGTCTCGGCAGCAGTTTTGATTTTTCCATAATTTGTGTCATATTAGAAAGGATGTCTTAAAATATCCAAAATTGATTTGTAAGAAGCAATCCTGACTTCATAGTTACATTTAAACAAAATCCAGAGTAAAGCGGCACCTTTTTCCTGGGAGTAGAGATGCAGGCGGTAAGATTGTTTGCCAGCAGTTAATAGAACAGTGTTTGTCATGTAGATATTTGACAAATGGAAAAGCTTATAAAGATAACATGTCTTGGATAAAATAAAATTTTGGCATCTGTAATGATAATGAGGGATGATGCAGAAGACTTTAATTGTAGTTTTAGGTTCTTAGGCTCCAGCACGAATTCCTTATGCGAGTGCGGTGAGCCGGTCGGGCCAGCCAGAGAAGCGGAGGAGGCTGAAGAACTAGCCAGGGGCCGTCTGTGCCCTGCGGGGTTGTTGTGTGTCTTCCCGAGAAGGGCTCACTGGGCCAGATCAGGTTATTAAGTGTGTGCTGGTCCAGCTGTCTCATGGAGCAGGGTGAAGCACAGTGTAATCAGTTTCATTGTGTAATGCAAGTTTTTAATAGTACAAATTGAAATGTGATGTCCTACTTAACTTCAGATACAGCTGTGCTCTTGGAAGGGCAAGGCTAAAGTTCCCCTCTGTGTCTTGAACATGGTTCAGTCTCAACATAATTCTCACATGAGAATGTTTTTCTATTCCTGGAGGAAATCACGAGTATTCAGGATGGTGTTTATTTCTGGTTATGATGTGCAGCCCCTCATTCTAGGTGTTAGATGTGTAGAAATTTGGAAGCCCAACTGTGTGAAACAAAACGTGATGTCCAAGATCTAGGACAGGAAGTGCTGTGTAGCACACTCTGGGCTTGTTAAAAATCCAAACTGCTCTAACGTTGGCAGACCTCTGAGACTGTGTAGGTGGTTGTATGCATGCATACGTGTATGTGTATGCGTGCCTGTCTTTGCGTGTATCTGGGTGCATCTGTCATCTATTGCAGATATCTTTTTCAAAACAGTACTTTCACATTACAGACTGGTTGACTGTTTCTTCGTTTTTCAACTGCAAGTGATTTACCAAGTCAGGGAAAACAGGGACAAAAGGGAAGTGGTGCTAGATTCTTGGGCTTCTCTGGTGGTTTGTGGAAATGGGTAGACATGTCAGAAATCCCTTATTTGTGTCCCCAGCAGGGAGCGCTGGAGAGCGTGGTGGTGCTGTGGTCCTAGGTGAAGGGATATGAAAGCAGGAACTTAGTCCCTTTACAAATAACCTGACTTGCCAGGTGGTACTCCTTTTCAAGTACAACTGAAGAACGGCTGCCGGCTCAGTCTGTCTGCTTCTCTTTACCCCTCTTTCCCTTGGGAACTGGAGAAATGGACCCTGCCCTGACATGCTTGGACTCTTCTGTGTGCAAGTTGGTGGAATGTGTAATATTTCCAATTCATGTTTTGAGTGTGTTGTCCCAAACTTACAAGACTAATGGGCCCTTTTAATGACTTCAGCCTTACTCTTATCTCCTATTGAGATTTTAGTGCAGTGTTTTCAGTAATTGTTCCTTTGTCCTTACTGCGCAGTGATTTAAGAGTTTGCTGTGCAGTCACCGTGGATCCTTTTGTTACTTATTGTATCGATCTCGCATTCCTTACTTGGAGTTAAATAGAAGGTTCACAGGGAGAAAGAAGCAGGGAAAATCCCAATCAGCATCCTGCGGGAGACTTACTGGAAAAGCAAAGGAAAAACAATAAATACTATGAAGTTACCCTCTCCACCCCAATAAATATTTTACACAGTTAAAATTTACATGTGCCAAGGATGAACAGCCATTAATAATTTATCCAGAAATAAAAGCAAAACAGCTGGGAGACTTCTTCCTAGATTGAGGAAGTGAGGGTGTGGGTGGCTGATGTACAGCAGGCAACACTGCCAAATTACAGTGGGCTTCAGAGCGCGCTGGCATGAAGGGCAGCTTCTTTGCTTGAGTGTGTCCTGGCACTCGCTCGGTGCCTGGCAGAAGGTTATCCCTACCCGCTGTCCCCGGCTCTGAGGACCGCCCGCCCTAGTCACCCCTGCCCATCTGGCCCGATGCGCCTCTCTGCCAATGAAGTGGTGAGTCGTGGACAGTGGCCATGCCAGCTACACAAAGTGCCCATGCTTTGCCAGAGGTCTGTGTGCCTTACCCTTTGCGGTCAGGAGGAAACGGGAAGCTGCTTGGACCCAGGAAATGCTGTGTGGCCCCAAATCAATGTGCTTTTCCAGGCCTGTTTCAAGCAGATAGAGACTCTGGTGAATTTGCAACTGACATAATGCTTCAGAAAAAAATAAATAAAATCATGTATCTTAACAGATGAACCAAAATGAGAGACAAATATTAACAATGACTGTAAAAGTTGCTATTTATAACATATTAATTAAACCTAGGGAAAAGGGCAAGCAAAATTTAGAAAGTCTGAAGGAGCCATTGAGGTTCAGTGTGGTGTTAATTGTGGGTCACCTGTCTCCTTTAAAAGGTATGAGGGGACAAGGGCCCTGAGTTTGATCCCTGGTACCACAAAAAAAAAAAAAAAAAAGGCATGAGGGGGAAAAATATTTAGTGCTGTGTCTATCATAATAAAAGTTACTTTATCTCGGAAGCTTTTAATACAAACAGCTAAGGCAATTCTAAAGAATCTTACTCCCCTCTCTGTAATGGGCAGGCTTGTACCGTCTGAGGAGGCCTTTGCTCTTCCCTGGGATATCTAGAACACTCTTTGGTCAGCATTTACACTCTGGGTTGTGGCTGGACCATCAGGTTTCACCTCCAAAGCAACATGTTAAAAGCACAGTTAAATAGCAAGGTTATGAGGATGGAAGTGATCAGAAAGCAGCCAGCAGCAGAGAAAAACATCCCTCTTTTTTAGTATGTTCAGTGGAAACAACTCCTTCTAATTAGTTTGTAGCGAGCGATCTGTTATGGGGAATTAGGTCCAGTAGAGCCTTTTTATCCACTCAGGAGAGGGTTCTATCTTCCTAGTGCCTGACAAGGGGACAGAACAGTTGGGAAAGAACTTGTTTGTCCAAATTCTCCATTTTAATCTTTGGAGTCATTACCATTGTATTTTATTATAAATTAATATCAATGGTGTCCAATAAATTAATAATAGCAAAGATGGTGAATATGATGGATAAATACTGTCTGAAAGGGTCAGACACAGGAACTTGAGATTTAAGAGAGCTTCAAAACAGTAGAGATTTCTCCCTTAAGATAGTTCTCTTTTAAATTCATCCATGTGTTTAAGAACCCAAATTCCAAATTTAATCAGTTCACCAGTAACATAGATTCTTTAATATAGCCTTAAAGTTAGAGCTAATATTTTTCTTTTACAAAAGATCTCCTTGGTTGCTGTAATTATATGGAAATGAGAAGAGTTTATTTAAAGAATAAGTTCCAAAATTCATGAGATAATGAGGACTTACAAAGTCACCCCTTTTTTGGGTGGGATAATTGTTCACAAATACAAATAAAAACTTTAAATTTGTGGTTTCTGGCTTTCATTTCAGAAAGCTTGGTCACAGCTGCTGTGGACTAAAAAAGCAAAGGACAAGATGTGTTGGTTAGAGAGTGTGTATTTAACCACAAAACATCAAACGTGCCTTGCTGAGCAAATAGCTCAGTGTTATTCCTACTTCTCAGCATTTATGCATTCCTACATCTTTTTACATCATTTGTCTTTAACCCTTGAGTATGGATTGAAAAAGATAAATATTAAAATAATTTTGAGTAGAACTGGCTTTTAGGTTCAATAACCATTCTATACATGATAGATTTTTTAAAATCAAGTCATAATGCTAATTCTCAAAGCTTTACTGTTTTAGAAAGAGTGATTCTTGTATAGGCAGAAACCCATTTCTACTTTGACCTTGAGCAAGGGATGTCTATTTGTATTACACTATGAAAAACATGTCAAAAAACAACAAAGGTCGTGGTCACTGCCCTCTCTATCTGTCTGTCTCTCTTTAAAGAAGCCATTACATATCATTTCCCACAAAGATTAGTTTTGCAACAGAATTTCACACATGATTGCTGGCATTAAGAGAAAACACAGCATAAGAGGTTGCTAGAAATATCGAAGCTTAAAGTGGTCGAGATCATGCTTGAACCAAATTGCTAGGGTTGAAAATAGGAAGATGCTTTGCTCTGTGGCAGCACTAAAATCATTATGAAGCAGCTGGAAGTCAGCCCTCATTGAATGTGAACTCCAGGTTTGCACAGCTTTTGAAATCGAAGGTATTTCCACAAAACTCCTCACTTCTAAAACCTCAAATGCATTTGAACCTTTGGGAGAGCACTTATTGGGTTGCATGGAGCCTTTTCTCCTCTCAACAGTTTTTCACTTTATTCCTGTCTCTCCCTCTCTTCACTCCTTTGCAATATCACATTTCCGTAAGTTGAGAGGAAAAAGAAAGGCAACTTAGCCAAGGTCAGAGGGAGTGAGTTCAGCAGCAGCATCAGGACTGATGCTCAGAGGAATGGCATCTGCCCCAGAGTGTAGTCCCTGCTAGAGGAGTGTGAGGTGCAGAAGAGACGGTGAGCTGAGTGCCTGTGATGGGTGCATGTTAAACTCGTATCCTTAGCACCCTGCTCAGTGCCAAGCACTTAGGAATAGGTATTAGATGCTCTGGATTAAATGAATGATGGCGATCTCAAAGGAATAAAAGCTACCTCCTCATCTCATCTCTTGACACCAATGTTTCCTGTGAAAACTAATCCTTTTCCGTTAAGAGACTTTTTTTTTTTTT
>PVIC010031153.1:6500-21554 GCA_004025085.1 Thryonomys swinderianus | reverse complement strand
TTTTTTTTTTTTTGCTTTTGAGACAGGGTCTCGCTTTGTAGTTCAGGCTGGCCCTGAGCTCACTATGGTGCCCAGGCAAGCCGCCTCGAACTCAGCAATCCTCCCGTCTCTGCCTCCCGAGTGCTGGGATGACAGGCGTGAGCCACCACGTCCGGCATTGTGGTATGCGGTGTTGATTGTTGGTGGGCGTGTCTCCACGCCCAGCATTGTATGTGGTTACCGGGGGTCGAACTCAGGACCTTGCGCTTGCGAGGCAGGCGCCGGAACCACTGAGCTAACCCTCCGGCCCTCAGCCCCTCTCTTCAGTAACAAAAATATAACAAAGACTCAGAAGGCAGGGTAAACACCGGCAATGGAGCAGTTCCACCCTGAAGCATCACAACATGTGGGACACCTGAGTCCTTATTGTTCTCCAAGGTGAAGGTGAGCTGAGCGCAAAATCTTAGGCAGCCAGGAAGGGCGTTCCGATTGTTCCTCCCAAACAGGATTCTTTTGCAACATAGTTAAGTCCAGAGTCTGTCTGCAGGAAGGCCTGCTCAGTTTTGACCTTCCGATTATTTTTCCCAAACAAGATTGTTCCCAGCACTGTTTCAAGTTGTGGGTATTGGGTATTGAGTCCCAGGGAGGAAAAGGTGGCTAATACACCAGTCATCTAGTTTTAGTCACTCTAAAGTGTACAGTAGCATCTCCAACTTGAGGCCATATTCATTAATGAAATAAATAAGTTACAGATGTGTAAATACTATATTATTTCTCTAGTATGAGAAACTGAAGGTGTAAATGAGGTCCAGAATGCATGATAGGTATTATGAAACAGGAAGGAAGTGCTCAAAGGGAAAGGGGAAGTGGATGGGTTGAGGGGAAAGCTAAATCCCTGGCCTCCACATTCTTTGGATTGCTGTAGTTTATAATACTGCTTTAAATCAAGTCATGTTAGCTGACACTGTCCATTTTTCAAATTTGGGTTTACTGTTCTAGGTCTGTATTTCTACATGAATTTCAGAATTATCTTATGAATTTCCACCAAAAAAAAAAAAAGTCTGCTAGCCTTTGGAGTGAGAACATGTTGAACATGGAGGTCTGAGCCATGGATGTAGCTCAGTGGCACTGCTGTCTGCCTGGCAAGCACAAGGTCCTGAGTTTGATCCCTGATACTGAAAATAAATAAATAAATACATAAATACATAAAGGAAAGAACATATAGGTCAATTTTTATAGAACTTATAACTAAACAGTATTCAGTTTTTAATCTGTGAATATAATATATCACTGTATCTCTTTTTTGTTTGAGACTGTATCTTGCTATGTAATCTAAACTGACCTTGAGCTTCCCATGTAGTGCAGAGTGGTCTTCGACTCACTATGTATCCCAGGCTGACCTTGAACTCACTATGCAGCCATGAATAGCCTCGAACTTGTGCCAATCCTCCTGCCTCAGCTTCCCAAGTGCTGGGATTACAAGTGGGCTACCATATCCTGCCTATTTTGACTTATTTTATTTATTGGTACACTATATATACACATCACAATTATGCTCAACATTGAGAACTTGTACCAGTATACTACATGAGTTAATTCTCATTTTTTTTTCTTTCCACTACCCACCCTGTCGCCCCTACCCCTATATGCACAAACTTTGTTTCCCTTTTTTTTGTAGTACGTGTCCAGTACATAATGATTACATTTCTTTTTTTCTTTTCTTTTCTTTCTCTTTTTTTTTGCTTTTTGAGACAGGGTCTCGCTTTGTAGTTCAGGCTGGCCCTGAGCTCACTATGGTGCCCAGGCAAGCCGCCGCGAACTCAGCGATCCTCCTGTCTCTGCCTCCCGAGGGCTGGGATTGCAGACGTGAGCCACCACATCCGGCATTGTGGTATGTGGTGTTGATTGTTGGTAGGCGTGTCTCCATGCCCAGCATTATATGTGGTTACCGGGGATAGAGCTCAGGACCTTGCGCTTGTGAGGCAGGCGCCGGAACCACTGAGCTAACCCTCCAGCCCTCTTTTCTTTTTTTTTAGGCAGGGTCTCACTTTGTAGTCCAGGCTGGTCCTGAGCTCAGCCCAGGCAAACCTCAAACTCACAGCAATCCTCCTGCCTGTGCCTCCCTAGTGCTGGGATTGCAGGCTTCAGCTACACACCCGGCTTTGTGCTATGTGTGCCAGGAATCGAACTTGGGACCTTGTGCTTTCTTAGTCCATGATTATATTTCTTGTAGGGAGTTGGTACATGCCTGTAACACATCTCAATTCTTTTTATACGAAGATATACCACGTACAGGTACATGATCTTCCCATCATCCAATTTCTTGATTCTCTTAGCATTTGAAAAAGATCTCTCTCCATCTCCCTACTTCCTATTACCTACCTTTTATTTTGCTTTTTATTTATATTTTAGGTTTCTCATATAAGAAAAAGCACATAATACTTAAGCTTGTGTGTCTGACATTTCACTTAACATGGTTCCAAGGTGCATGTACTTTCATACAAATGACTTAAGTTTATTCCTCTTTCTGGCTCAGGAGAAATCTATTATGTCTAAGAACTCAAAAAATTGCTTCCTATAATTTTAAACTCTGTTATTAGACAGATAATGTTCTTCTGAAGAAGCAACTTCTTTACCATTGTGAAATGAAAATTTTTATCCCTGACTAGTAGATGTTACTCTGTAACCTACTTTGTCTGATATTAATATAATGACTTCATTTTTCTTCCTTTTTGAGACAAGAGTCTCGCTTTGTAGTTCAGACTAGCCCTGAACTCACTATGTAGTCCAGGCAAGCCTTGAACCCAGCAATCTTCCTCCCTCTCACTTTTGAGTGCTGGGATGACAGGCATGAGCCACCACACCCGGCACTGTGACATGTAGTTACTGGGGACTGAACTCAGGACTTTGTACTTGTGAGGCAGATGCTGGAACCATTGAGCTAAATCCCTGGCCCTTCACTTCAGCTTTAAAAGAACAAAAACCAAAAACCTAACATTAGCACAGCAAATCTTTACCGAAGCATTTCATTTTAAACTAATAGTGTCTTTTTTTTTTTTTTTTTGGTAGCCAGGATCAAACTCAGGACTTTATGCTTGCTAGGCAAGTACTGGAACCACTGAGCTACATCCTTGGCCCTAGTGTCTTTGTCATTCTTCACCCATCCATTTAGTTTGAGCACAATAGTATATTTACACCTCCAGTGGATGTCTTAGGTTGGAGATGTAGCACAATGGTAGCCTATGTGCAGAGACTGTGTGAGGCCCTGGGTTCCGTCCCCAACACCAAATCAATCAAGTGAGTATCTTGAAGGCAGCTTATAAATGAGTCTTGTAATGGAGTTTACTAACCATGAATACTTCCTGTGATTATTCATAGACTTTAAGTCTACTTTCTTACTATATGTCTTTTATCTGTTTGTTTTTGTTCCTTTGTCTTTTTCCTGACTTCTTTTGGAAATAGTACTTTTTATTTATTAGTTCTTGTTTCTTTGTCGCCATAATTAGTTATTAATATTTATGTTGTTATTTTAGTAGCTACATTTTTAGACTTTATAGTTCAGGAAAGTCTCACTTTGCATGGTAGTGTTGGACTATAAGAATGACCTTGCAAACTGAACTGTACAGATTTCAATAATTAATAAGAAAAGTTATAATTGTTCCATGACCTTGAAAATCTTTCTCAAAATATTAAAAACTTTCATCATCATTTATAAATGTAGAGAAATTAAAAACATAAAAATACTTAGTGGGCTGAAGATTTAGCTCAGTGGTTCCATCGCCTGCCTCTCAAGTGCAAGGTCCCTGGTTCACGCCCACCAGCAATCAGCACCACAGCCCACAATGCCGGGCATGGTGGCTCATGCCTGTAATCCCAGCACTCAGGAGGCAGAGGCAGGAGGATTGCTGAGTTCCAGGCTTGCCTGGGCTACATAGTGAGCTCAGAGCTAGCCTGAACTACAAAGCAAAACCCTGTCTCAAGAAAGAAAAAAAAAAAAGACTACTTAGTATACCGTCATTTATTTATTTATTTTGTACCGGGATCGAATTCAGGACTTTGCACTTGCAAGGTAGGCCCCGGAAACACTGAGCTAAATCCCAGTCTAATATACTGTCATTTAAAACATTAGAAATCACAAATAGGCAAATACCGGATCTTCTCGTTGATATGAGCACCTGTAGATGCAAATGAGTTCTAAAAGTATGACAGTTTCTGTAGAATGGGAAATTTCCAAAGGAAATTTGGTGTGGGGATGTAATGAGGAGAAGGAATAAATATGATTCTGAAAGAAAATAAGAGAGCATATATATAGGGGCTGGGGAGGTGTAGGTGGGTGGGGATATGGGTAAAAATGAGAATTGACTGTGTCATATATTGGTGCAAATTCCCCAGTGTTATGTGTGATTGTGAGATGTATATAAATTGTACCAATAAATAATTCAATTAAAAAAAGAAATGATGAGTAATACAGTACAGTAGTTTATTTCTTTAATTATGTATCAAGGTGATTTTCCCTTGTAGGAAAAATACACGGTAGACACAACTTGAGTACACATACCTCTAGGTACAACTAAAACTCCCATACATTATATATAAACGAACATAAGAAAACTCTAAAAGCTGGAGAAGACAGAGTTGATTGGCTAGGAACCTTGGAACACAGTGAACAAGGTGGCATTGAGCTGGGTTTTCTTCTGCCTCGTGTGCCTCACACACTGAGATGAAGGAAAGAAAAACCCAGAAATATCAACAGGAATAGACACCAAGAAGGCTCCAGTAAAAGCTGTGCTCTCCAGCCAAGGTGAGATAGGATAGGAAATAAAGATAGGTAGAAAGGAGACAAGGAAAAATCCTAACGTTGTGCTTTTAAGAAAACTGCAGTTTCAGTACACAAAAGTACCCAAGTTAACCATGGGTTTTCTCTTCCAGGAACCTTACTCCAGAAAGATCCCAAAAAGTCCTGAAGGTAAAATAAGACTAAACTGGGCCTTGGGTGCTTTTCACATGTAAATTGATCCTGCACTTTTCCTCCCACTGTTTTCCATCCTCAAGGCAAACACATGCACATGGTTTTCATTCTAACTTGGCCCACCCAATAGACAGCCTGACAGACAGTGGGAATACACACCCTAGCTCACTCATATTGAACACATCACTTTCCCAACACCACATAAAACCCTTCAACTCCAGACCATAATACACCTCTCTTGAGGGTCGGAATTCTTTCTCAGTGTGTAATTCTTCCTAATAAACCCTTTCTTGGTGGGAGAGGGGTGCTGGGGATCAAACCCATGCCTCATGCATGCATGCTAGTCAAGTACTCTACCACTGAGCCATATTCCCAGTCCCTAATAAACTTTTTACGCCTGTCACTAATGGATACTGAACATTTTTTTTTTCTGTGACAGGTGTCAGTGAAGCTTTAACTTCTTCTGTGTATGAATGATTCGAAGTCCCTACCTCCTCTATGGGAAACATCTTCAGTCCACACCTCGTGACAAAATAAGCTGAAACAGGAGGACTGACTGCAAGTTGGTTTCCAGCCTGGACAGTTTAGCAATTTAATGAAACTCTCTCAAAAAGTGGAACAGGGAGTTGGCTGGGAATGTAGCTCATTGCAACAGTCTTAGATTCAGCCGGGGATCTAGTTCAAGTGGTACTGCACCAGGATAATGTATTAGTCTCATGATAATATAGTCATGCATGTATATCTTCGGGAAAATGTTTTAAAAAGAGTATATTAAGCCACCAAAGGGATATTTTAAAACAAAGATGTATGATTAGGGTTCCTTGTCTATTTTCCTGACTGATTGCTGGTTTCCATCAGGCTCAGCTCCTCACTATTAACTTGAATCTCACTTCTAAGGTACTAAAAGGTAGCATGGAAATGGAAGTTGTAGAAGGAAACACGAGACAAATAACAGAAGCAAACAAGACCAATTTCTGACTCTCCTCCACCAATTATGCCACAGGCATCTCACAATCGATGGATTCCTCACAATTCATACCACTCCAAGTGTTATAGTTTAGATCTAAAATGTCCCCCAAAAGGTTATATGTTCACTGGTTGGACCTCTGGAAGGTGATTGACCATGCCAGTGCTATATCATTGTTGAACTTATAGCATTTCACTGGATTGTGCATGAATTCATAGCTAAATGTGTTGTTGAGAGGTCAGACTTGGTTGGAAAAGGGGGTCAGTGGGGATGTGACCTGGAAGAGTGTGTCTCCCTCCTCAGTTCTACCCTTCTCTCTCTGCTTCCTAACTTACATGAGGTGAGCAGCTTTTCTTGTTAGATCCTCCACCACACTCTTTCTGCCCAGATGTCAGGCAACTGTGGACTGAATCCTCTAAAAACCATGAGCTAAGATAAACATGTCTTTTACTTGTGGGTGACTGGTATTCTGTCCCAATTACAGAAATGTGATGAAGACATCGAGCTTTTTGCCTCACATAAAGTATCTGTCCCTTATTGTCCAATAAGTCCACAAAAATACTGGAACAAGTAATCTTCAAGTAACATCTAGAGAACTAGCTATCACTTTGCCTTCCTTGGACTCAGAACATTGGTATCTGTCTAAGTAATCTGTTTTAGTCTGTTAAGATTGCTTTAACAAAAATATCCAAAACCAGGCGTCTTGTAAAAATAAAAATTTATTTTTCACCATTCTAAAGGTAGGAAGGCCAAGACCAAGGCACTACCAGATTTGTTGTCAGTCAGGGCTTCCCCTGGTTCATAGATCACACCTTCTTGCTGTGTCCTCATGACAGAAGAGATGAAGCATTCTGGCTCAGACCTCTTTTATAAGGGCACTAATCCTACTCACATAAATTTTCCCCAATCACCTCCCAAAAATTTATGTGAATAATCCTAATGATTTATGTGAAAAATCCTATTCACATAAGTTACCCAATCACCTCCCCAAAATTCCAGCTATTACTGTCATTACTTTAAGGTTAAAATTTCAGTGCATTAAGTTTTGGGGGTGAGGTGGGGATAGGAACATCCTGACCACAGCATTTGAACAGAAATTTTTAAAAAGTTGTCATCTACTCTCCATAAAATGGAAGGAATCATGTCTGCACCTGATAAAACACTGAGTTAACTACCTCCTCTAGAAAAATAAAGATGAGAAGAGCTTGATATTTTGGATGAAGAAATAAAATACATACAATGAAGATGAAAGATGCAGGTCATGATTGGTTCAACAGTGGTTCAGATTAGTGAATCAATGATTAGAAATTAAACAAAATTTTGATTGAGATTCACTATGCCTTACATGAGAAAACACCCTGAAGGGTATCAAATGAACAACTTCATTGTCTCAAGAAAAACTTATGGGAGAAAAATCTTTGTCAGCTGCTCTTCCAACAAAGTATTAATATCCAGAATATATAAGAACTCCAAACGTTTAGTAACAAAAAAATCTGCCTAAATAATCCCATCAGTAAGTGTGCAAATGAATTAAATAGACACTCAACAGAAGAAATATAAATGGCCACTATGTTTTTAAAAAGTATTCAGTATCTTTAGCTATCAGGAAAATGCAACTCAAAATTATAGTGAGATTCCATTTGAGCCGAGTCAGAGTGATTATCACACACCTATAGTCCCAGTGCTCTGGAGGCTGAGGCAGGAGGATTTTTATGAGTTCAAGGCCAGCCTGGGCCACATAGTAACTTCAACTTCAGTTTGAACTACATAGCAAGACTCTGTCTCAAAAAAAAAAAAAAAAAAAGAGAGAGAAACACAAAAAGCAAAACCAACACCCGCAAATCAACAAAGCAAACAAACAATAAATACTGGCTAAAATATGGAATAGGAGGAAAAGGAACAGTTTTGTACTCTTGGTAGGTATATAAATTAGTATAGCTACTCTCTGTGGAAATCAGTATGGAGCTTCTTTAAAGAACTAAAAATAGAGATACTATTATTATTCAACTATTCCATTCATCAGTATACTCCTGAAAGAAAGAAAGTTAACATTCTATAAAGATTTTTGCAAACACATGTTTACTGCAGCACAATTCACATTGCCATCAATGGAAACAGATGGTCAGTGTTGATGAGCCTTTCAGAGGCTCCAATAATAATGAACAGCCTCCTGTGGCATGTGTTCCATAGGCTCACCACCACTAGCCTAGGTGGTTTTTAATTGCTACATAAAGAAAATCACACACACACACACACACACACACACACACACACGAATCATGGAATATTACTCAGCCATAAATAAAGTTAGAATAGTGTCATTTACAGGAAAGTAGATGGAACTCAGGCCTATCCTGTTGAGTGCAGTAAGTCATACACAGAATGGCAAATATTGCATGTTTTCTCTCATATGAAAAATCCAAAAATAAATAAGTCAATAAGCAAACAAAGTGTAGAAGGGAGACTGAGGAGAAGGAGATTGGGGGAGGTGGAAGAAAGGAGGAGAGAGTACTTGGACCAAGTGAGAATTATGAAAGAATGTTATATGCAGGTGTGACTATGCCACAGCGAAATCTTCTGTCTTTATTACTTATATGCAATAATAAATATATGTATATATCCAAACTTGCTAAAGTTATCAATGATATTATATGTCAATGTGTGTCAACATGATATATCAATGATTACATTATGAACATGGTTTTTGAGTACTGAGGGTGAAAATAAACACAGCCATAAAGGTCAGTCATTGTTTCTGACCAACAACTGTCTGCTGACATTTGAAAAAGTCAATGTTGCTGCTGTTATTTCTTTCAACTTGAAGGTTCATGTTCTGAAGTTTTCTTTTTTCGTGTTGGAAAGCAAACCCAGGGCCTCAGCAGGCACTAAGCAAGCACTTACTACTGTACATTTCCAGCCCTGAAATGTTCTTTCTTTCCGTCTTTCTTTCTTCTTTTTGGTAACAGGGATCAAACTCAGGTCCTTAGGCCTGCGAGGCAGGCATAGCGCCACTGAACTAAATCCCCAACTCTAGCCCTGCAATTTTGAACATAAATAATGAAAATTTGAAAAATTCCCTCAAAAATGCTTCCTGATAGTTGTGCCCTGAATACAAGAAGTAATTTTATAAAAATGTAGTGCAATTAATATCTTAATTACAAAGTACGTTACAACCCCCTAAAACCCTCGGTTTTTTTCAAGTGAAATTATATAAGCTCTTCAAAATAGGGTGTGTTTTTTTCATAAAAAGGAATAAAAACTTCCCCTAGATGAAAATTGTTGCAGACAAGCTTACCTTATATGCCCATTATTTACCTATCATCAACCCAGTGGTGCACCGGCAGCTCTGGAGAAGGCTCATTTTTCTTGGCGCTTCCATTTGGTACCCCATCACTCCATTGTGGGTACTCTATGTTAAAGACTGGTTGTTTCTCCTCACCCAGTCATTACTATGGTGCTAACTCCAGTATTTGAAACAATTTCCCAATTCTTTTATCTTCTTGCTTTTTCATCCCACATCACCCCTTCAGCCAAATTGGTAACATAGAGTGAGACACAATCAGAGCAGTCTATGAGCGACCTGAGTTCATTTGATTTCAATTTCTATGCTACAGGTAGGGATAAGAAGAGATCTTTTTTTCTGCCATTTCCCCATGTTACTGACAAATTATCAGGAAAGTCACCAAATACTTCTTTCAAAGACAGAATACAAATGGCAGAGTTATGTAACTATACTATACCAAATAGGACTGGCTAGAAATAGCCACAGTTGCGGGGCGTGGTGGCTCATGTCTATAATCCCGGAGCTCAGGAGGCAGAGGCAGGAGGATTGCTGTGAGTTCCAGGCTAACCTGGGCTACACAGCGAGTTTAGTGTCAGACTGAACTACAAAGTGAGATCCTGTCTCAAAAAACTAAAAAAAAGCCAGGCGTGGTGAATCACGCCTGTAATCCCAGCACTCGGGAGGCAGAGACAGGCGGATTGCTGAGTTCGAGGCTTGCCTGGACCACATAGTGAGCTCAGAGCCAGCCTGAACTACAAAGCGAGACCCTGTCTCAAAAAAAAAAAAATCACAGTTGTAGAAAGTATAGTTGCTTTGGTAACAACTGAATAGTGGGGACTGTTTTTGCGCAGAAGTTTTGTATCATCAGCCAGAAGTGTGGTTTCCTTCTTGGCTCCTAATTTCTTCCTTCTTCGGGTTTCCATCACTGCTTCCAGCTACAGCCTTTTTAGAAACCAGGCTGCAGGCTGCAGTTTCCCAGTAATGGGTTAGAGAAATCTGAACGTTTCCCTGCTTGTCCCACAGCTATGGGGGAAGGAAGCATATTTTGATAAAGTTTCACAGCTGAAAGTCTTTACTTGCATAAATGTTATCATTTTATTTGTGAAGATTACATTTTCTAAATGCTGTCTATCTTAAATCCTTTTAAGGGACCAACATGGGATATAAATTAATCCTCCTCATATTAGGCTAAAATTGCAATGCCTCACTTCCTGTCTTCATACCCCAATTTGATTGTCATTGTGCCATATATCACTTTTGGTCATTCTCTGTATTTTACTTCTGTCTCTTCTGTTTGATCACATGAATAAAAGACCCAAGAGGATAGAGAGTCTTGCCTATTTTGTTTATTATTACATCCTAGGGCTGGAATATTTTTAGTATAAAGCAGTTTTGTAATTCATAGTTTTAAATGGGTAGTATGAAATAAACATTGTGAACTAACTATAGGAACTTAACTACTGTGTGTGATAGTAGATCTGTGAGAAAATGTTTTAGGGTTCTAAATAACAAACATCTAAGCTAACATGAGAAAAACCAAGCTTTTTGGAGGAGATTATTTGCTTTCACTAAAGTGTAGATAAAAATAATAAGAGGGTCAGGGATTTAGCTCAAGTGGTACCACACCTACCTTGAAAACACAAGGGCCTGAGTTTGATCCCTGGAACTGCAAAATAATAATAATAATAATAATAATAATAATAATAATAATAATAATAATAATTTTTAAAAGCTACAAGTTAAGGTATTGATGAAAGCAATGGTTTTGTCATTAAATATTAACCAAGAGAATTCAATCAGGGCTCTATGGCTTTAAGCATTGATTCTTGCACAGATACATTTTATTTTTTGTTTCATCCCTATCAGTACTGATGCTGTCAAACTTATGATATTTGATTCTAATTCTGTGCTCAACATGTCATAATTTGACTGACGTAATTGTACTTTTCATGTAGGGCTGCTTAAAGGGAGAGAAGTCCATGATTTTGCATATGTTTATTGAACTCCTGTGTCTTGGGATGGAATGGGAAGGTAACACACAGAGATTCTACATTCTTGGCATTTAAAGATTTTGGGAGCCGACAGACCTCAAATGAATAAGCTCACAGCAAATAGTCAAATTGTGATTTGTTTTCAAAAGAAAAAGGACAGGATTCTACTCCATTCAGGTAATCAAGGAAAACTTCTGTGAAGTGAATAGACAAGTTAAGAAGGTGTGTAATGTGGCTTCGTCATCCAAAAGCCTGGAAACAATGTTCCGTGAAAAGGAAACAGCAAGTTTCACAGGTTTGAGGTGAGAAAAAAATTTGACATGTCTGAGAAATTGAAAAAAAAAGTGTTTGTTTATAATATTATATAGGATGATAACTGTGGGTAGACAGGCGGGAATTGAACTATTACAACATTTTGTGGGTGATGTTAAAGAGTTTTTAATTTATTACTGTTCCAATGCAGTACCTTAAAAGATTTTAACCAGTAGAATGACATGATTTAATTTTCAGTTTCAAAAGATCACTTTCGTTGCTGTGAGGAAAATAGATTTCTTGAGGAAAAAAGTAGGCAAAAGACATCCCACAAAGAGGCTATTGAAGTGATTTCAAACTTAGATATCGGTAGCTTAAAGGTGCAGTGGTGGCAGAGAAGTATATGATCCCTGAGGAATGGTCAGTTAGGCATTCTGTAGGAAAGGGGGGTGTTTTGGAAGCCAAAACCTGGTTCCAAGAAGGAGGAAATAATCAGGTGTCAGAACCGTGGAGAGGTTGAATTAGATAGGAATGAAAAGTATGTCAAATTGATATGGCAGCTTGGTGATCTTTTCTGACCCCTGGAAGAGGAATTTTAGTGAATCCAGAAGCTATGTCAAAGTGGGCCGAAGTGGGAGTATAGGCTTTCTCTTTCTGGCAGGTCTTCACTGCCAGAGAAAAAAAGAACTGATTAACAGATGAGAAAATATCTACTTAAAAATATCAAAGACTTGCGAGGTAAGGATCCATCAGGCTATAACCTAAAAGACTGTGAAATTATAACAATTAAAGCACTGAAATTAGTTTTGTTCTGTGGACAATTGCAGAATTTAAAGAATTTGAAGATTTTAGTCCTGCAGAAGTCACCTGAAACAGGGTTTAAAGACAAGTACACAGGGATCATCTAAAGGTAGGAGCTCTAATGAGGAATGCTTCCACTATTAAATTGACACCCAAAAGGATACATCCTCAGAGAAGAAAGACTTAACTTGCTTTCCCACCTGTTCCCTCAGGGGATTAGAGAGAATACTCTCTTGCTGGGGCCAAGCAGGACAGAGAGGAGGAAAACGGTCTAGTAGTTAAATCTTGCAGCCTGATTCATACTGCCTGAGTGAATAAGCCTAGATAAACTTCTAGTCATAAATTTAAAGTGACTCTGGCCTGTTAATGTTTCAAGACACCCAGCAAAAGCAAACAGATCCTCTGTGAAGAAATTCACCTTTGCCTTAGAGCTCAAAGAATTTACTTGAATTATTTTTTACAAGGTAAGTGAGCAGTTCATAAAAAGTTAATCAAACAAAAGAATGAGTTATCACAAATGAGTAAAAATGAGAGATGGAAAACTCATATCCTGAAGTAATTTAGAACCTGGAGTTCATTAAACACAGAATATGAAGAACTAGTCATAATATGTTTTGTAAAAATATGTGCAAAGCAACAGAAAGTGTGAAGAACAGACATATTTGAAAAAAATACTTTATTGAACTTCTGGAAGTAGAAGAATCATAATTAAAGTCAAGAACTTAGTAAATCGAAGGAATCATCAGCAAATTAACTATAATAAGAGAGCTGGTGAATTGGAAAACAGTTCAGAAGAAATTACTCAGAATTACAGAGTGGCCAAGTATTTAAGAAGGTACAAGATAGTTTTTGACAAGCTGTTACAGTGTAGTAACTTTCAAATCAATGTGTATAATATGACATATAGTAGGTATTATAGTGTATATTTTATTTCTTTTCTTTTCTTTTTTTTTTGCTTTTTGAGACAGGGTCTCGCTTTGTAGTTCAGGCTGGCCCTGAGCTCACTATGGTGCCCAGGCAAGCCGCCGCGAACTCAGCAATCCTCCTGTCTCTGCCTCCCGAGTGCTGGGATTACAGGCGTGAGCCACCACGTCCGGCATTGTGGTATGTGGTGTTGATTGTTGGTGGGCGTGTCTCCATGCCCAGCATTATATGTGGTTACCGGGAATCGAACTCAGGACCTTGCGCTTGCGAGGCAGGCGCCGGAACCACTGAGCTAACCCTCCAGCCCTATATTTTATTTCTGAAGAAAAGATAACAGGTCAAATAGGAAAACAAATTTGGAATTCAGACTGGTTGAGTCAGGAGGTCAAAATAAACATTTAATCAGAGTTCTAGAAGGAAAGAAGAAGGATAAAAAGACAGAGTTAATATTTTAAGAGGTAATAGGTAAGGGTTTTTTAGAACTGAAGAGATAACATCAGAGAGAAGCAGTTATGGGTGGAGTGGTGGTGGGGTTGCTTATAAAGAAGGGACAGATACTAACTGCATAGCTAATGTAACAACAACGGTAGAAGTGACTACACAGAATGCTAGTTTCTTTTTTTTGTTTTGGTACTGGGATTGAATTCAGGACCTTGCACTTGCCAGGTAGACACAGTGCCACTGATTCACATCCCCAGTTTAGAAAGCCAATTTCAAAAGGCTATATACACTGTGTTTTCATTTGTATAGCGCTGACATGACAAATACAGAAACAGAGGAAAGTTTGGTAGTTTCCAGTACTGAAAGGGTCATGAGTGGAAAGTGGGTATAACTGTAAAAGAGCAACATAGGACCGGAGGGTTTGCTCAGTGGTTCCGGCGCCTGCCTCGCAAGCGCAAGGTCCTGTGTTCGATCCCCGGTAACCACATACGATGCTGGGCGTGGAGACTCACGCCCACCAGCAATCAATACCACATACCACAGTGCCGGGCGTGGTGGCTCACACCTGTCATCCCAGCACTCGGGAGGCAGAGGCAGGAGGATTGCTGAGCTCCAGGTTTGCCTGGGCTACATAGTGAGCTCAGAGCCAGCCTGAACTACAAAGCGAGACATTGTGTCCAAAAAAAAAAAAAAAAGAACAACATAGATCTGTCTGTTGGTGAAAACTAGGGGAAAACGGTACAACATACAAGAGATACTTTACAAGATTAATTTAAGAACTTATGAAAAGTGGCTTGAAGGGTAAAGAAAAATGTGATGGTAATGAAAAAAAGGGAAACAAAACTTATGTATTGGGGGGTGGGTTGTGAGAGGGGTAGGGGAACAGGAAAAAATAAGAATTAAATTGTGTTCGGGCCGGAGGGTTAGCTCAGTGCTTCCGGCGCCTGCTTCTCAAGCACAAGGTCCGGAGTTCGATCCCCGGTAACCACATATAATGCTGGGCGTGGAGACACGCCCACCGACAATCAACACCGCATACCACAATGCCGGACGTGGTGGCTCACGCCTGTCATCCCAGCACTCGGGAGGCAGAGACAGGAGGATTGCTGAGTTCGCGGCGGCTTGCCTGGGCACCATAGTGAGCTCAGGGCCAGCCTGAACTACAAAGAGAGACTCTGTCTCAAAAAAAAAAAAAAAAAGAATTAAATTGTGTCCTATACTGGTACAAATTCCCAATCTTTTTTTTTTTTTGAGAAAGGGTCTCGCTTTGTAGTTTGGGCTGGCTCCGAGCTCACTATGTAGCCGAGGCAAGCTTCGAACTCAGCAATCCTCCTGTCTCTGCCTCCCGAGTGCTGGGATGACAGGTGTGAGCCACCACGCCCGGCTAAATTCCCAATCTTGAGTGTGATTATGATGTGTATGTACAATGTACCAATAAAGATAAAAA